>MU160826.1:44629-61362 GCA_015888305.1 Antheraea pernyi | reverse complement strand
CTTATTGATAAATTAGAAAATATTGTATAATTCCCGTCACGAGTCATGAGCACAATGAGATATTAGTACGCACATGACGTATACGTACAATTATATCGCGGAAATGATCCTTACATTTATGTAATCTTATCACAGTGAAATTATTTTATCACCGCTAAATCACTGCGATAAACTGTTATATTTCACATGTCACGTTAACTGACACTGTATTAATTGCATCTGCTACATGTTTTTCAAATCTTATCACAATGAAATTAATTATTTTATCACCGCTAAATCACTGCGTTTAAACACCGTTATTTTTCACATATGACGTCAACAATAACTGCATTTATTTCCGTCCACGGCGTGTTTTTCTATGTTTTAGTCAAATTTATACTGTAGTTTTTTTTTTTCACCAAACAACGTCATCAATCATAGTGAGACATATAGCGGACGTAGTTGAGATCATACTCGTATCACAGGTAGCAGACGTTTCGGATCTCCGTAGTGACACATTATTTTTCACATGTGAAAAATAGCAGTGAGGTAACGCGACCGCGATTTCTTCCAGATTATCACGACTCGTGAGGTAAATATGAGTAACATAGAAGCTTATATGAATATCGAGCTTGTAAGGCATGTGTAGGAGTATAGTAGAGTAGAGTAGAGAATGATAGAGATGATCAATCGGCGAACCAGGTGAATCCTCGCGCGGTGCAAGCGTGTAGGGTGTGCAGTCTTCGATAGAGTGCGGGCGTGTGACGAACGCGTCAGTACACGCGTGACGTGCGCTAGAACTTGTCCTGGAATATGAACAGGTTGTTGGTCGCGGCGACGGCGATAATGCTCTCGTGCGGGTGCCACGCCGTGTGCAGTATCTTCTTGTTGAAGTCCAGGCAGTCTACGCTTATCTCGTCCTGCGTATGAATATCACATTTTAAACGAATCTATGAAACTGTATTTCGTCAATTAAAGATATGATAAAATACAAAGTATAAAGACAAAAGTTAGCATGGTGATCGGTAGGTTAGCATGGTGATCGGTAGGTGAGCATGGTGATCGGTAGGTTAGCATGGTGATCGGTAGGTGAGCATGGTGATCGGTAGGTTAGCATGGTGATCGGTAGGTGAGCATGGTGATCGGTAGGTTAGCATGGTGATCGGTAGGTGAGCATGGTGATCGGTAGGTTAGCATGGTGATCGGTAGGTGAGCATGGTGATCGGTAGGTTAGCATGGTGATCGGTAGGTGAGCATGGTGATCGGTAGGTTAGCATGGTGATCGGTAGGTGAGCATGGTGATCGGTAGGTTAGCATGGTGATCGGTAGGTGAGCATGGTGATCGGTAGGTTAGCATGGTGATCGGTAGGGTCCGGCGGACGAGGGGGGGCAGCCGGTGTGTACCCGGTCTGTCGGCTGTCTGCCTGTCTGGCGGCTCTACAAGGTTGATTAGCTTGAACGATCCCTTGCCGCCCCCACAAAATGGTCTGTCGGTACACCGTGGGGTTTTAGTCCGTGCGACTCGGACATAACCCACCCTCTCCCCCGGGAGGGTGGCGTATCCATAAGGGATTTCCCCACGATAAAAAAAAAAGGTTAGCATGGTCATCGGTAGGTTAGCATGGTCATCGGTAGGTTAGCATGGTCATCGGTAGGTTACCTTCTTTCTCTTGGCGGTGGCGGCAACGCGTCGCGCCCGTAGCGGCTGCCGGGGCCGTGCGGCCGCCTCGCGCGACGCCTCCAGCGTGAGCTCCCCGCGCCGCGCGGCCCCCGCTCCCCCGCCGACGCCGCCCGCGCCCGCAGCACCCGCACCGCGCTCGAACACCCTAACAAACAACCACATACCTCAACGTCGCAAAATAATAGAAAGAGCCAACAAAGAAATCTTTTTTTTTATCTTTACTCTTGGCAACCAATCTATACTAATATTATAAAGAGGTAAAGTTTGTGGATATACAGTTTGTGAGGTTGTAGGGGGTAATATCTGGGTAGTCGCAGAAAAATGGTCTATATGAGATATATATGATTGAGTTCTAGAGAAAAGTTGTAGCTTGATAATGCCTATTACCGCCCAACGAAGTGGGCACGGGTCGGCTAGTGTTTTATATTATTACTGCCATTGTCGAGTGAGTATCTATATTACAAGTTTCTTGATAAAATTTTAATGAACTAACAAGACGGTAGCCATCTTGTTAGAACTTTTTGTGACATCTCAGAATTCATGGTTTGTGGTATTATTTTCGGCCAGTAAAAGAAAATAAACTCCTACATGTGTAAGGCTCATTTTGTAATTAAAAGTAAGATATGTTTTATATTTTATACTTTTAATGATTTTTTTTTATTTGCGTGGTTATATTATTGCATGATTATTCATTATTTTTTAAGCACATTTGTATGTACTTTCTTTATTCATAAGAAGTGTTTCTAATTATATGACCACCACTGTATACACATACATATAGGAGCTAAAGAAGTTTTACTTCAGTCATGTATTCTAAGTCTATTAAAGCCTCAGCTCCCATAACTTGTTAGTTTCACGCCATTTTCACTTATCATATTCGGATTCGTATGGAAAAAGCTAGTCCATTTTTAGTTATAAATCCGCTCCGTATATGGCACTGTTATGTAATTTTTTTGGCAAGTTTGATAACGAAAGATGATGAACTAAAACTCATTTTGACATTTCAAACTGATAACTTTCAAATATTTGTTTTCGTTCATTTCGTTTGCGTTTCTGTTACGTGAAAGTGCCGAAGTAAATCTTAATGATTCATAATTAAAGGTTTTAATTAATTTATCTCAAAATACTCTGGGTGCAAATCGTGGATAATTATTTAAAATATTTCTTATGATTCCAAAAAAGCTACAATGGCATTTTTAATGACACTTTTTCATTTCATCGAGTTTCTAGTAGCAACGAGGGATTACAGAAGATTTTATTTCAAAATTTGGACATACCTAAAGAAGCCGTTATAGGAGCCAGTCATTAGCCGTTGGTCATCACCGCTCCAACAGCACTCGAACTTGTCGAAGATGCAATCGTTCTCATAGAGCGAGCAGAGCTTCGAACGCAAGTACTCATGAACTGGGTATGTCTCCACAGGTTTCGTCTCCATCCGCAGGTCCCAAACTTTCAATCCTAAGTAATCTCGTGACATCATATACCTGAAACAACACATTGTTCAAACATTTATTAAGTCCTTTGATAATTTGCATCTGTAATATCAAATGAGATTATTTTATAATGATCTCATCAAACTTTCAATGAAAGAAAATATTGGCAAAAAATCATACTATTGTCTGTCTTTAATTCATTGATTGAATTGGTGCATAGTATAGCAGTATTTTATAAATCATCATTGTGAAAACTTAACACACCCCCCACCCCCCACATACAACTTTATTACAAATTGAAGTTTGTACATTCAATTCACACAGTGGGCATTGACATCTGATACAGTTCAACAGCTATGTAAACGATATTACTACTACTTATGGTTGAATATAATGGAATTATGCTGGAATATAATGGAATGCTGCGGAGCATAATGGAATTATGGCCGAATATAATGGAATTATTGCCAAATATAATGGACTTTTTGACGAATATAACGGAATTATGGCCGAATATAATGGAATTATTGCCGAATACAATGGAATTATTACCGAATACAATGGAATTATTACCGAATACAATGGAATTATTGCCCAACATAATGGAATTATTGACGAATATAATGGAATTATTAACGAATATAACGGAATTATTGACGAATATAATGGAATTATTGCCTAATATAATGGAATTATTTCCTTATATAATGGAATTTCGACCAACGGACGCCCACAAATGCATAACATACCTGCCAGAGTTACTGAGCTTAACGTCGCTAATAGACGATATGATCTCCGAGAAGAATGACCTGGCATGAGGGTCCTCTGGTTCTTCGAAGAGCTTAGCGTGCCGGTCGCAAAGCGCCGCCGCTCGCATGTCGCACAGACGTATCGTGCCTGTAATACAAACACACCATCCTTAATACTATTATAAACTAGCCGCTACCCGCGATTTCGTCCGTCTTTTTTAGTATCTTAACAGTACAGGAGCTACTGTCTAAAACGGGTTTAAGCTACATACAAACGAATGTGGGCAATATGATGCATTGGTCAAGTTTAAAGAACACTGTAGCTATTAAAAATTGAACAGTAACGAATTATCTAAATATAAAATTATAATTTGAAAAAATTGGCTAGATATTTAAAAGCCCAGATACATCATTTGGAGATCTGTGTCTTAAAAAATCAGCTGAATTGTTAATAATATATTGTATGTATACAAAAAATCATAAGCATCACACTGCTTGCTAAATACATAATGCTTATAAAAATTGTAGTTACTTGAAACACTGAAAACTATAATGTTTGATTTTGGATTAGTCAAATCTACATTAACGCGAGTATAGCCGCGAGCGAAAATGAGTTTTAACATAAAGAAACGGAACTCAGAGTATTATTCAGGCACGAGTACACAGTATGAATACCACAATAATTCTACAGAAATATGTAAAAACTCAAATGATATCAATAAATATCAGAATAGAGAATATGTTTAAATTGTGAAGAAAATGGCTTACCTTTACTACTAGAATATACAAAGAGATTACATTCAGTCGGGTGGAACTCTGCGGCTGTGATAACCTGAAACAAATCGAAATTTCAATTTGACAATTGTTTTTTTTTCTCGAATCTTAATCTTTTTAATTAAAAAGAAATTACGTAATAAACATGTCAAATATATTTTATTTACTACTATCAAATACTCGCGACTTTGTATGCGTTTTTTAGTATTTTAACAATACATTATACATACAAAGGAAAATATATAAAAAAAAAGTTCGCTTAGTAAATAATTTGCGGTGTCATCTGTGTATACCCACCCCCTACTCTTGCGGGTGCGCACCATATCACTTACCCCACGTTTCCATAACAAGAAAATACACATCAATAAAAAGGGAAATGGTATATAAAAATCATAGTTTTCTAATAATTGAATATAAAATAAAGCTATTGTGGTAAAATTTTCTCGAGATAAGGAACCAAGTATCTTAGAAACTAGAAAAATAAATAAACGAAATCTATGCAACATTTTCACATGATGCGCACACAAATGTAAAGCCACTAGAATTTTTTTTATATAGATTAAATTTATTTGAAAAAAAAAAATCTGGGAAATATTATATTTTATGACTTTTATATGTATTAAAGTTTAATATTTAAATTTAATTAAAAAAATGTAAAGATGTCGCTGAGAGACATAAGTTTTAGGTGCTAACATTTTATAAATTATGACTTTATTATGTTTCCCCTTTAATTTTGTATTTCCTATTTTTTATACTAAACATTTTTCATTGAGCGATGTTTCTTTTGTATTAGTTATTTGGGATTATTTATTATTATTATAGTTTATATGTCGTATCTTGTTACACCATCATACCACACGGTAACAGCCAAGTTGCGACATAATATTCACCGTTTACTTGTAACCATTGCGACACATCGGCCACCTGCACATCACGCGACATGAGGCGACAAGTACGGGGAATTGAACCCTCGTCACCACCCGGACATCGTGAGGCTCACCTCATACATTGTATCGGAGTTGAAGAGACTCTCGGTTCAGACTTCGAACGGTAGTGACTTCTCTTAGGTTTAGTTACGGTGCTATTGGTTCATACCTCGAACAATAGTTTCCTTTTAATGCTAAAGTTAATATAAGTAAAAGTGTATTCTTTTGGTATTAAATATTTATTATTAAAAGTGCACTTTTTTTTCAATCTCGCGGACGCGCCCCACATAATTATCTCAGTAGTGTTTTTATTTAGCTTTTCTACCACATAGAGTATGCTGTGTCAGCTTTTAAAGGCCAATGTATCTATACATTTGTTCATATATAGTGTCAATTCATTTATGCTATATTGGTCACTAGCTGTCCTTTAATAAACAAATGAAATAAAGGGCTCACCTCTGTGAGTTCCTCCATGTTGGCGGGTTTGATGTCGACTATGTTGAAACTCTGATCGGTGATCTCTAAATGCCATAGATTGATCCGTAGATCGTCTGCAGAGAGATACGTTTCCTGATCCGAATTCAGTGATATCGAGTTTATGTGATAAGTGTGCGCGTTCGCAAATATCCGCCTGTGGAAAGTACAATCAATCATATTATATTACAGGACATAAAAAATTTTAAAAAAAAACTTCTACAAAATGTACTCATAAAATGGTCACCAGAATATCCTTAACTATAGATTAAGGTACTTAATCTTAGATTGTCATTAACGTGCCAATATCTTTCTGTGTACTTTGTACTACAAACTGTCTGTTTTTTGGGGCAATAATAAATAGAATATACATGTATATCCGTGGGAATATTAAATGGCATGGTCGGTATGAAACCTATATCGCATTCTACTTTAATTTACTGGGATTTAAGTATATCTTAGGATATTTTCTGTTTTAATCTACGAGTTTTTTTTTATCCATCAAGGATTTTGTAATCCCTCTTTTATAGTTTTTTTGTTTATCCCAGAATTTCCCGATGAACTGTTTTTATTTTTACGTCACGATGCACGTATGTGTTCATTTGTAACAAAAGCAATATACAAGACAATTGTAAGACTTATTTGGACTTATTGGATCCAATTATGCAGAAACACCTCTCACTCGAATGTGGAAATTGTGAAAATATTTCATAATAAAACATTGAGGATAATAACCAACACCAATATCTCAATCGTTATATATTTCTCATCAATCAATCAACCAATTAAAAGAAAACCCTCCCCTAACCCTTCCCTCCGAAAGATGGCAACGCATTTACGACTCCTCTGGGGTTGTTAGTGTGCATGGATGGTGGTGATCACTTAACAGCAGGTGACCCACCTGTTCGTTTGCCACCTATGACATAAAAAAAAAAAAAACTCTTGTTAAACGTATCGAGACTCAAGAGAGACGGATGGAGGATTTTTTTTTTAATTAATGTATTCGAATATATAATATGTTACAAATATACTGTTAAAAGGAACATTCGAAATATTGAATATAAATGGAGTTATTGTCAAAAATTGTAATGTTTGCAACTATAGTACAGTTTTCGTCGAAAATACCGATGAGGCACGAATAGTGAAACAGAACCGGATGAGTCTTTCCGAAACAAAGGCAGCTCGTACAGTACTTACGTACAGTGCGTAAGTCATCTATTCTACTTTTTTTCGAATATTTGTGAAAGTATTAAACTTTTTTCCAAAAAAAAAGTGCATAGGACTAAGCCATAGGACATTGAATTATCTATATGGATCGTCTACGTCGTTATATCGCTAAAATGCATAGTTTTGAAGATATAGATATAATCAATTTACTATTGAGTAAATCCACGGTGCAAATCTTGTAAATTATATAAAAGGGTGTCAATGAAAATCTAAGTTATTAAAGATAAAGTAAATTACATAAACCTTGGACCAAATGTAGTCATTTTCCTATGACAAGATAACCGCAAAAATTACAAAGAATTATGCAAACCGTCACAGTTAGATAAAAACAAAACCAGTTACAAAATTTAATAAACGCGAATGTCAAATGATAAGAGGTAAATATAAAACTAAATATTATGATAATTAAATTAATCCTCTTCATATCGAAAGTAAATAAACAGAACGGGGAGCACTCGAATTCGCAACGCCTCTATACAGAGATAACACCATTGATAAGTCTCAGTCAATATTATATTAAAATATTTATTGATACTCGAGTACAGTGTTAATAAACTCAATGACGCATGATAACCGACGCCATTAAATGACTTTGAATGTATAATTAATAACTTTTATAATACACTGGCTTCTGCCCGCGACTACGTCCGCGTGGAATGGTTATTTTGGGCTAACACTTACACGCAGCGGAAACTCTCAAAAGGAAAAAAAAACCCTGAATTTGAAACATTCTTCATTGTTGTTGCGCTCCTATAGGTCTTAGCGGTATAATATTAGTTAGTATAGATAACGCTGGAGGGTTTGTTTGTTTGTTTGTTTAGTTGAACGCACTAATCTCAGGAAATACAGATCTGATTTAAAAAATTCTTTCAGTGTTATATAGCTCATTTATCGAGGAATACTATAAGCTATATAAAATCACGCTAAGACCAATAGGAGCGGAGCAGCAATTAAAAGAATGTTTCAAAATCGTGTTATCTCCTTTTGAGAGCTTCCGCTGCGTGTTAGTGTAATCTATACTAATATTATAAAGAGGTAAAGTTTGCGAGTTTGTGATGTTGTAGGGGGTAATCTCAGGAAGTACTGGTCTGATTTAAAAAGAATTCTTTCAGTGTTAGATAGCTCATTTATGGAGGTATAGTATAGGCTATATAACATCACGCTAAGACTAATAGGAGCGGAGTAGTTATTGAAGAATGTTTCAAAATCGTGTCTTTTTCTTCTGAGAGCTTCCGCTATGAGTTAGTGTAATATTATATAGTATAGATATCCCGCGACTCCGTTCGCGTAAAATCCTAATCCTAACTTTATAAATGCGAGAGTCAGTTTGTTTGTTACGCTTTCACGCGTTAACTACTAAATCTATCATAATGGAATCTTCATACGCGCCGACAGGGGTACACAAAAGAACATAGGGACCTCTCATTTTAAAAAATGTACCATTCCCGAGGCATACTTCTAATCTACATTAGCACAGGCGAAGCTATAAGCTAAAACAAATATTTAACACGTCCCGTACCACGTGTACCACCGGCGGTACACGATTTGATAACTATCGAAAACGAAAGATATACTTATGTCATGTTATACATGATGTTATGACGTAATATTGTATGATTACGTACATCACGTATTAGTTGTGTAATCCGGTGAAGCTGTGACGGCCCATTAGGCCAATAGCCAATTGCCAATAGGAGTAAACCTCGGTAAAAAATGGGGTGGCGGCGGAGCGGCTTAGCCTTTCCGCTGCCAGCCGAACCCAGGGGGGAAGGGGCGGGGGCCCTGACCTCCCATTGCACGGGTCCGGCGGGCTGGGAGGCGGTCTTGTAACCGGACTGCCTCAGTCGGGTGTGGCGTGGGAAACGCCTGCCGCCGAGGGTGTACCGGAGCTTGTTCACGCAACCCCGAGACACCCCCATAATGCGGCGTAGGTTACCGTGGAGTATTTTAGTCGATTGGGAGGTCGAGTCAGCTCAGGTCCTCCCCCGGGGACCTGGCAATATCTGTGCAAGAGGGTTCTTAGCGTAGACAGTTCGAAAAAAAAGGGGTGATAACACATCTATTTTTTATCAAAATATCAAATGGCCTGAAAGTTATGTCTGGCAAAGTGGGCTTGGGACGGATCGTGTTAATAAGCAAAACTGGTTGTCAAAGTAAACATATCAAACACAGTAAATTGCATGACATTATCAAGAATAAAGGAAAATGTAACGACAATTAAAAGTCAAGTCATAAATAAGAAGCATAGAAAAATAAAACAAAAGTATTGGTTAACGTTACACGAAAAACATTAAACACTTGGAAGACATTCACAAAAGGAGACAAAAATAATAACATGCATAAAAGTTAAATGAGGATAGAATAGGAGAAATAACTGCCAAAGTTAGCAGAAAAATATAACGAAAGGTAAAATAGAACACTAAGATTTGTGTATAAGATGTGTGCAATTGTTGTTGCTTCCGGGCGCGCGCACTGAATATTTGTTGCCATAGACAAATAATCGTTTTTTTTTTCGTTCATATTATCGAACTGTCTTTTTCTTATTATTTAAAAAGCTCGAACACCAAGCGACAAGTTTTAACACATCGTTGACCAGAAATTTTACTGAGAATTTTCTCATGTCACCGGCAATTATTTATTATTTCGTTATTTGCGAGAAAAAAAGGCCGTAACGAGTTAACTCGGAAACAATCAACAATGTACATCAGGTGAGATTTGAGCTAAACACTAAAACCTAACTATAAAAAAAAGTTGACTAAAAAATACGTGTCAAAAATATCTAATTATTATTACTTGTGACCGTCTAAAGAAATTCGACCGTAAATCATATCATTTTCGAGTTTCAATGGTAGGGGAAAAAACGAGATTATTACATTTTTGGAGTTTTACTTTTTTAGGCGCGACTAGGAGATCACAACAGGGCGACAATGCAACGGAAGTCCGTTACGGCAATATGGCGTCACGATTCTGTACCATCCGGTTTTTAAATATTTTCGATTTTGTCAATAAATAGTTAAAAAACAAACAAATCAAAAATTTTTGAAAAATAAAATAAAATTGAGCAATAATAAAAATCATACAATAAAATTAATTATGTATATATGGGCGCGCGACCGTACTGCCATGTGGTTACAATGTAAGTCAGTAACAAATTAAAATGTTTTAATAGCGTGTGACGGTTACACGCACGCATTTTTTTAATAACACTAAACCTCGTCAATATAAACCAAACAAAAAAAAGGAAATCGGTTGAGAAACAGAGGCGGAAGATGTTATAACTATTTTAGAATGTATTTAAAGCGCCATCTGTTCGAGACTGATGAAACTTACAATTAATAACAATAATCAATATTGACAATCAATTAATTTGTAATTAATAAAATATTGAGACCATTAATCAAAATATAAATTATCCTATCTCTCAAGTTGAACCAATACATAAATATCAACATTTCATGGAGATTGATTGAGTAGTTTAGGACTTCATCGTGGACAAACATCATGGCACTGTTTTTTTTATATTTAGATATTTATTATAGATGACTATAAATTCAACTAGCTCCTTAACTCCTAAACTGTCCAAAACCATAACAGTGTTATTACAAAAAAGTTAAATACGTATTGAACACTTGCTTTAAAAAAGTTTCGGTACTTCCGTATTAAATGCACCGCGCTCGCCGACCGCTGCCGCGGCAAGCTCGCGTTGTCCTTTTTCGCAAGTCTAACCTAACCTAACCAAACAGAAATAAAAGAGCAAGATATCGTACGTTCGGCGAGCGCGGTGCATTTAATACGAAAGTACCCAAACTTTTTTAAAGCAAGTATTCAATTTAACTTTTTTGTAATAACGCCGTAACGGTTTAAGCTCCATACAAACGAATGTAATTCTTATGATGCACTGGTCAACAGACTATTGGCAGAAAAAGTAAAAAAAAAACATATTTATTAAAAAAAATATGCAAACTTTAACAACTACAAATCGTGTAATGTGATATTACAATTTAAAAAAAAATTGTGATATTTAAAAACATGAGCCGCGATTTTGAGATCTGGGTATTAAAAAATCAGCCGAGAGGTTAACATCAGAGAGACAACATAACCGATTACAAATTTAGTTTCATCAACACCAAAACGTATCAATCAGTCAATCTCTATATAGGTTTCTTAGATAATATATACCCGGGCAGGTAAGATTTATTACTAACTGAGCGTGTACAAAAGAGTGACCTGGGCGATGCTTCCACCATGAGGTCAGCGGCACGCACCGTGGGCACCCTCAGGCTGGTGATACGCGCCGGGTCTCGGGGCCGACCGCCTTCCTCCCGTGTGTTGTACCCCGTCACGCGTTTGTCCCTTTCCGAAACCTACAATTTAAAAAAAACTAGTTTTTCCTTACCAATCAATGAAATCAAAAATTCTTTAATCAATTTAGGCCCTGAGAAGGCGCTTACGAACGTCAAAACTACCACCGGTTCGGAAAACAATTCAGTCATCGAGAAGAACCGGTAAGAAACTCGAACTGGTTTATCTTTTCATCATACATAAAATATTTTTTAATTATTACAACATAATAGACATATACAGTTACATTCATTTTTGGTGGATGCACAGAGAAAGGCGTCATTTCCAACTGTCTTATGAATGTTGTAACAGACAAGTGGGACAGCTCCATACTGGGACATTGGGTACGGCTACACAGTGTTCCGCGATAAAAAATATTTCATTCATATTCTTTGTAGATGTAAATACTAACACTAGTTTCTAAGTTGTGTGTATGTATAATAACCAGATGGACTTTTGTCTGCAATAAAACAATTTAAATTTTTATGAGCAGACGATAGAAGTGAAAACTTCTGATTTGAATACAGTCCTCGTCAATATTCTTCGTCGCATTGAATATAGCCATAAGTTCGGGCTTAAAGCATACAATATAATCAAAAGTTTAATAGCAATATATAAAACCAATGTCTCGAGTCGTCTCGATTATATATACATATAGTATAGGTATTATCACGCACCTATATACCTAAATTTTTGTTCTGAATATCTACATTCAGAGTGATCAAAAAGTAGTACGTGTTCATGGCCGAGAGGAGCCGAGTAAGCCCAATTAAGCGTCATCAACCCGAACGTGACGGCTCACTTTCACTGTTCAACGCTTAGAAAAGTGTTCACTTTAATAAATAACTTTACAACCCTTCTTTATAAGATATAGGCTTATTTTCTATAATGAAAAGGCGGGAACATTCGCTGCCAAATCATACTAAATTACAGTGGAATTATGTTAATGTTATAGGTCTATAATATTGGCAAGGCTGGTCCAATTTATTACCGATAAAAACCGTATAGTAAATTGCGAGTACTTTTAAGGTTCGTGCATGCCCTTTAGTAACTTTAAACAATCTAATGTATTTAATGTATCACTACATATTATATAAAGTAAATTTTCAAAAAAAAGTATTAACCGACTTCAATATCAATCAACAACCCATAAGACACTAAAAAGGGGAAAATAAATAGTTTATCAAATTAAATAAAACATATGAATATGTGTGCTACCTAGAGATGTATTGGCAGTCGGTGCCAACCAAACCGAAAATCATATCATCTACAGGTACAAAGTTTAAGTCCATTCTCGCGTCTCTGTAATACAAAAATTTTGGTTGGTACCGACTTCCCGTACATCTCTAGGTAGCACACATATTCATATGTTTTATTTAATTTGGTTAATTTGATAAACTATTTATTTTCCGCTTTTTAGTGCCTTATGGGTTTTTGATTGATATTGAAGTCGGTTTATACTTTTTTTTTTAAATTTACTTTATATATCGATACTAGGCTGTATGCTATTAGTTTGTTTGCCTGTCCATTCTTTTTTAATGTAATACTTGATAAATGGTGGTGCCATTTATGCGATTTGTGATGTCGTGTCACTAAGTATGAATCGTGTAATTTTTCAAGTAACACTAAACAAATTTAAACTTCAAGAAGTCTTGTTTATATCTTAGACTCAATTTATTTCAAATTAGTAACCTCAGTGTCTCGAGAAAAAACATTAATTAATTAATAATACAGCTGACAACACCTAATTTTACTATAAATATTGCCTCTGTAAGCTCTTTTAGCGGAATAATATTCATCTACCCACAAAAACTTTAATTGAAAGCCCCTTATATATAAAAACAAAACTTTAAGGTACTTTCTAATACTTTTCGCATCTCTCATGTAATCTAACAAACCGAGGGTCTTTCGTTATCAGTATATTTCTTTGAAAAATATGTACCCAGATATTAATTGTGAGTGAAGTTGAACGATAACTCTTTGTGAATTTTTAATGGGAGTTTCTAAAACATTAGCATTAATTTATAACAGTTTTATGACATTTCGATGTCAGTTATTTAAGTCGTATTATTTCCCACCAATTGTTATTATCTGTTGTCAATTATTCTGCTATTAAGTAATTTGCAGTTTTGTATCGTTTTGTAACAATTTCCGAGGTCAGGTGATCTCTCTTTCATCACACCTAGTTGTCAATTATTCTGCTATTAAGTAATTTGCAGTTTTGTATAGTTTTGTAACAATTTCCGAGGTCAGGTGATCTCTCTTTCATCACACCTATTGGTTTTTATCAAAATTATTGCTCGTTCACTTACTATAATAACACAGATAAAATGTTATCATTGAGAATGATAGCAACAGATAACGAATAATCGACAACTGAATAACGAAAATTTAGTTATTAGTTATTGTACTAACTTACAATTCTAATTAACAATTTCACCCCCTACCGCGTTTGTCTGTCTGTCTGTTCGCGATAAACTCAAAAACTAGTGAACAGATTTTCACGCGGGTTTCACCAGTGGATAGAGGGATTCATGAGGAAGGTTTTTGTATATAATTTGTCAATTTTTTTATAATCAGGGCGGGACAACGTCTGCCGGGCCGGCTAGTATTAAATAAAATTTAGTAGACCGGTACTTTACAGTTCTGTAGCATTATATGTAAAGTAATCGTTATATTTCAAGGTGACCTAAATACAAATTTTAATTATTCATATGACATGTTTAATTTTTTTTAAGATCTCCTTTCCTTCTAGAGAAGAAGAATTTTATTTAGATATTTTTCGTGATCTTCATACTCTACACGTCCAAAATTTGAAGATCTTTTTGAAATGTAACGAAATTCAAATATTAAAATTCGCCTAATAATCCCACTTTTGGTGTTTAATTTTTTTTTCTAAAGTTTTAGATTTGTATAAATATAAAAAAGACTTATAAATTAGTTCGCCAAATAAGTTTCACGTCTGAAATGTGTACTTTGTACGCACGCATTTTTAAAAAATACATTTTCAATATAAAATATTTGATTAATAATATCATGGATTTCAAATTAAATTTGAATCCTATTTATTTAATTTGAAAAAAAAAATCTTACCTTCCACAGTTTAATTGTCTTATCATTAGTGGATAGTAGAAAGTGTGCTTGATTCTTTCTCGACAGCCATCTGATTTTATTAATCTTCTCCTCGATCTCCAGTGACTTGAGATAATCAAATTCCGGTTCGTGTGATTGAAACGTTGAATATACGTTGTATTCCCCCTTTTTCGGTACGCATTGCTTTGACGCTGGGTCTCTCTGCAAATAAATGTTAGTTAAAAATATTTTTTTTTACAGTTGCACGATACAGTGACGTCATTATATTAAGCAATTTAAATCCAACCACAGCTACAATCGAGAGATTTATACATGTAATAAGAATGCAAATCTAAAGGGTGTGGTTTTAGATTTTCGTAAAAAAAAATGTTTCAGGTGTAATAAATTACATTTCAATCAATTTTAGAAATGTTCGTCTGTATGAACACGCATCACTACTGAAATACTGCGTTCATGGTAAAACCTCTTCAAGAAAATCATAAAGCAAACATTTAGTGTTTGTTTCATTAAAGTCGGTTAACTCTATCAAAAGTTATTGTAATTTTAATCACAACGCGACTTAAGTACGAGAGAAAAGTAGTTAAGTAAATGGACTTGATACATTCAGATAACTATTAATCGCTGGTTTTTTACACATGGTTTCACGTGGACAAAGACGCGGGCACAACTATTATATATAGTGTTGGAAATAAATGAAAATGTCGGGTAGTTATACTACGACGGCCCATATAATGAGCGGCGCTTACCCTGTTGACTCACTCTTTCGGTGGCCGTCATATCGTGTGATAGCTCTGTCCGAACTCGTGTCGGTTATTTAACGAGTGATTAATTGTTAGAATTTATTCTTACCAGTTTATATCTGAATTGGCCAGTTCTCTGTTTTTAATTAATCAATAAAGACGCGGGCACAACTATTATATATAGTGTTGGAAATAAATGAAAATGTCGGGTAGTTACACTGCGACGGCCCATATAATGAGCGGCGCTTACCTTGTTTGACTCACTCTTTCGGTGGCCGTCATGTCGTGCGATAGCTCTGTCCGAATTCGTGTCGGTTATTTAACGAGTGATTAATTGTTAGAATTTATTCTTACCAGTTTATATCTGAATTGGCCAGTTCTGTTTTTAATTAATCCATAATTGTTTTTAAAAATTGCTAACAATAGGTATAAAGAAGATTGTAACAAATGCAATATTATTACATATCCGATAATCATAATCTAGAACAACTGAAAGTAATAATACTTTAAAAGAGTGTTTAAGGAGCTGTCCTTACATCATATTTTTCAGTGCACTTTAGTTTTTAATCGTGTTGGCGTCACGGCTTTCTTCTCAAAACAACTACTTTACGATGTTTTGCTCTATCTCATGTCTCGTTAATATTTATTTCGGTATTATGTAGAAAACTATAAACATCGCAGACATACTAGAATAGATGTTTCATTTTCTCTGTTGTTTTTGAGATAAACAACCAGTTAGATGTTACGAATATTGTCAACTGACTAGCTGGCCAAAGTACTGTGCCTGATGGTAAGCACGGTACAATTCAAGAACAATGGCGACCATCGAGAGACATACTATCCATCGCCGGTCGCCGCTGTCATGCCGGCCTGCGTAAGTATCTCTTCACGTTGCACTTGAAGGACCCCATGCCATAGGAAGGAGCAAACACATTGACCGGGAGATTGTTCCACAGCTTCACGGTACGGCAAAGATAAGACGATAATATTTTTTTTTTCTAACTGTCTATGCTATTTTTTTTTACGTGGGGAAATCCCTTATGGATACTCCACCCTCCCGGAGGAGAGGGTGGATTATGTCCAAGTCGCACGGACTAAAACCCCACGGTGTACCGACAGACCGTTTTGTGGGGGCGGCAAGGTATCGTTCACGCTAATCAACCTTGTATAGCCGCCCCCACGGTCCGCCCGGCGGAAGGTGACCGCCGGGCTCCTACCTATAGAGGGACAGACCGGGTACACACCGGCTGCCCCCCCTCGTCCGCCGGACCTGTGCAATGAGGAGATGGGCCCCCCGGCCCATCCCCTCAGGTCCG
>MU160826.1:13021-28698 GCA_015888305.1 Antheraea pernyi | reverse complement strand
CACCATCTTGTTAGTTCATTGAAATTTTATCAAGAAACTTGTAATATCGATACTCACTTGACAATGGCAATAGTCTACTAGAAGACTGGTTGCCAAAAATGGAATGGAAGAAGAACTTGTAATACTATTAACTACTCGACAATGGCAGTAATAATCTAAAAGATTGGTTGCCAAAAATAAAGTTAAAAAAAACATACTGATTTTACCATTGGAGTACTAAGGAAAACGTAAAAATGACAATGTAGTATTTTTATAATTATCTGTTATTATTGATAATTACGATAACAGAGTAATAAACCAAAGAGTGGCATTGAACATACATTTAATAGAGATTTAAAAGTAGTAGCTTAGGTACGTAATAAATAAAAATATTAAATTAACAATAAAAATATTTTATATTTTTAATTTCCGTTTTTTCTTCCTAATGCGGCAAAACCAATCCTCTTTATTGAAGAATATTGCCGCCGTTATCAAGTGGATGTTTAGATCTTTCCGAGGAGTTTTTATGAGATCGCATAATCTATGTTGTGCGTTATTATTGTGTACAATTATAACCCAACTATAACATGCAAAATACAATGTATATTACACAATATAGGGTCAAATATCTCTGTAATATATCACCTATAAAAAGAAAAAAATATTTTGCAAATAAAACCTCAGAATAACATTTTAGTATTTGGATAATCTATACTGCGTCTGTCAGATAAATAAATATTTTCTGTTATTGTCAAGTTTAATTTTACAGGAAATTTTCGTCGTCCAGGTATTTTGTAATTTCAATAATATATTATTTCAAAATGAACGATGATATATTTGACCAGGTGATTTTTTTATTGTTTTCTTATTCTAATCATTCCTGGTAGTATAGCATTAGTATATTAAGTAAAGGCATTTGAATTATTTCGATATATTATACAAAATATGAGTCGCTACAATTCAAAGTCAGCCAAATCGAATTTTAATCTTTCACATACGATGTTTAATTTTTTCCAGTCTTTATACGCCGAGAACGAAGTTTTAATTTTGCCGTTTATAAGGTTTTTAGTATTTTTTATGATCTTTATATTTTACTTGTACAAAATTTTAAGATTATGAAAAATTACATATAATATTAGGAACGTTTAAAATTGGATTTCATTAATTTTGAAATGTAACGACACATAAGTAAGATAATAAGATTATATCAAAATTTGGTACTTACGTATTAATACCATCGTGCGTTTGGAGACGCGCGTTTCTTTGTTTCACAAGTCTCTAACGTAACCTAAACGATCGGTTGACTTATAATAGACTTGGGAAACAAAGATAACGCGAGCCGGCCGCGGCAGCGGTCGCCGAACGCGGTCGTGTTAATACGTAAGTACCCTAAATTTCTATGGACAACTCTATTTGCGTATAGAACGGATCACGGTGAATGTGGACGTCGCGTCGTAAAGTATAATAAATCGTCTTATTTGAGATAGAAAATCAACTGTTTACAACCCTTTTCAACATCTTTTTTTTAATCAGGATACCATTACTTTAGCGATTTATTCACAGTCAATACAACGAGGAACGGAATAGTGTGTCACTCAGTGGTCGCCATTGTTTTTGGATTGTAGTGTGCTTACCATCAGGCACAATGCAGTCATTTCGCCGGGCTAATATATAAAAATGTACTGACCGCGCTCGACGTGGCTTAACTTTGGTGATTAGACATGAACCGGTGTTTTCAAAACTCTACTCGCCACAGTGTTTACGGCCACCACTTTTCGTCACACAATGATGTTGCCGATCAGAATTTCAAAGTCCTCTCCCGATAAGTTTTACTTCAAAAACTGCTTGGTGAATCTAAATATTTTCCGTCAGTAGAACGCTGTGAATACGCCATAAGCGTTTCGACAGCGTTTTGTAAAAACTTGGCTAACTAGCTTATTTTGAAGGCTGCCCCGTTACTCGACAATGGCAGTAATAATCTAAAAGATTGGTTGCCAAAAATAAAGTTAAAAAAAACATACTGATTTTACCATTGGAGTACTAAGGAAAACGTAAAAATGACAATGTAGTATTTTTATAATTATCTGTTATTATTGATAATTATGATGACAAAGTAATAAAGCAAAGAGTGGCATTGAACATAGATTTAATAGAGATGTAAAAGTAGTAGCTTAGGTACGTAATAAATAAAAATATTAAATTAACAATAAAAATATTTTATATTTTTAATCTCCGTTTTTTCTTCCTAATGCGGCAAAACCAATCCTCTTTATTGAAGAATATTGCCGCCGTTATCAAGTGGGTGTTTAGATCCTTTCGAGGAGTTTTTATGAGATCGCATAATCTATGGTCTGCGTTATTATTGTGTACAATTATAACCCAACTATAACATGCAAGATACCATGTATATTACACAATATAGGGTCAAATATCTCTGTAATATATCACCTATAAAAAGAAAAAAATATTTTGCAAATAAAACCTCAGAATAACATTTTAGTATTTGGATAATCTATACTGCGTCTGTCAGATAAATAAATATTTTCTGTTATTGTCAAGTTTAATTTTACAGGAAATTTTCGTCGTCCAGGTATTTTGTAATTTCAATAATATATTATTTCAAAATGAACGATGATATATTTGACCAGGTGATTTTTTTATTGTTTTCTTATTCTATTAATTCCTGATAGTATATAGCATTAGTATATTAAGTAAATTCATTTAAGTAAATGATTTCGATATACTATGCAAAATATGAGTCGCTACAATTCAAAGTCAGCCAAATCCAATTTTAATCGTTCAAGTTTAATTTTTCCAATCTTTATACGCTGAGAACGAAATTTTAATTTTGCCGTTTATAAGGTTTTTAGTATTTTTTATGATCTTTATATTTTACTTGTACAACATTTTAAGATAATGAAAAATGACTTAAAATATTAGGAACGGTTAAAATTGGATTTCATTAATTTTGAAATGTAACGAAACATGTAAGATTATAACAAAATTTGGTACTTACGTATTAACACCATCGCGCTCGGCGACCGCTGCCGCGGCCGGCTCGCTTTTCTTTGTTTCACAAGTCTCTAACGTAACCTAACCGAACTAAGACAGGAAAATTGAAAAAAATAAATCGGGTTACTTACAATGTTACTTACTTGGGAAACAAAGATAACGCGAGCCGGCCGCGGCAGCGGTCGCCGAACGCGGTCGTGTTAATCGTAAGTACCCTAAATTGCTATGGATAACAAATTATAGTAATTAAACTTTTGTATTACAAGGATAAATTTTAAAGGATTAAGTTTAGGGGTGTAAGGAGTGTCAAATAACATCTAAGACTTGAGACATCCGAGCCAACCTCACCTGCACGTGGTGCACCCCACTGAATAACGAACGAGGCAATGGCGAAAGCGGGCTGGTAGGGCTTTCCAGCCTGACTGGGTCGCAACCACCATGTATATGGTGCCATTGGTTTTGGATTGTAGGTACTGTGCTTACCATCAGGCACAGTG
Source organism: Antheraea pernyi (assembly GCA_015888305.1). NCBI lineage: Eukaryota > Metazoa > Arthropoda > Insecta > Lepidoptera > Saturniidae > Antheraea > Antheraea pernyi. Next base: position 25,210 of record MU160826.1, on the reverse strand, counting down.
CAGTTATTTTGCCGTGCTAATATAAAAAAAAAACTGTCATTATAAACTCCAAAAAAAAGCCAACGTCACGCATGTTCCCAGGCGTTCCCCCATCCGAGTACTGACCGCGCCCGACGTGGCTTAACTTTGGTGATTAGACATGAACCGGTGTTTTCAACACTCTACCCGCCACAGTGTTTACGGTCACCACTTTTCGTCACACAATGATGTTGCCGATCAGAATTTCAAAGCCCTCTCACGATAAGTTTTACTTCAAAAAGTGCTTGGTGAATCTAAATATTTTCCGTCAGTAGAACGCTGTGAATACGTCATAAGCGTTTCGACAGCGTTTTGTAAAAACTTGGCTAACTAGCTTATTTTTGACGGCTGCCCCGTTAATCCGTCTGTATCTAAACAACATATAACTATTTCTTTTTCACCACAGATATTGAGAATATGCCATCTTACTTCCACATTTTATCTAAGACACTTTTTTTTTTAACGTGGGGAAATCCCTTATGGATACGCCACCCTCCCGGGGGAGAGGGTGGGTTATGTCCGAGTCGCACGGACTAAAACCCCACGGTGTACCGACAGACCGTTTTGTGGGGGCGGCAAGGGATCGTTCGAGCTAATCAACCTTGTAGAGCCGCCCCACGATCCGCCCGGCGGAAGGTGACCGCCAGGCTCCTACCTATAGAGGGACAGACCGGGTACACACCGGCTGCCCCCCCCCTCGTCCGCCGGACCTGTGCAATGAGGAGATGGGCAATTTTATCTAAGACACTGTGCCGTTACAATATCACTTTATGTATGTGTGCGTTATCGTGCCATTTGTTTTGTTAAATTATTATGTAGGTAACGTATCTACAGCTTTTTAGTATATAAATAATAAATAGTCTTAAATCCGGTCCTGAATACGGTATTAGACTCATATAACAAATCAATTTACCATTTTTATGTGAGTGGTCGAATATTACGCTTAATTTCTGCAAACTGTTCTGGCGCGCTTCGGCGAAAAGCCTCCTCTTGTTCTTTGGCGAGGATTGGGTGGCCAGAGGTGACACTACCATCGTGGTGGTGGACATCTCATATAAGCATGTCTCCTGAAAAAAAGAAGAAGATAAAATAGGTATATGGTATATTTTGTAAAGTACATCGTTTAGCATGCTATATGCATAAGGAGTTGCGTTGAAAATCACCCAAAAATTCGGATGTGTTTTAATTCCCTACATTTTTGTGACTAGTATATATGATATAATTTTTTTAAATTATTATTATCGACTTTGATTGGTTTAAATATACACGAGAATAATCGCAAAATATTAGAATTTATAAGATTTTTTCCTAAATTACATATTATAATTCGAACCTATTTAGCCAATTTCAATTTTATACGACAACTAGCCTCTGCCCGCGATTTTGTTCGCGTGGAATAGTTACTTTGGGCCAACGCTAACACGCAGCGGAAGCTCTCAAGACGAAAAATACCTCTATTTCGAAACATTCTTCATTAGCGCTCCGCATCTATTGGTCTTAGCGTTATGATATAACCTTCCTCTATAAATGAGCTATATATCGGACTATATATATCAAATTGGACCTACTGGTGCTTATGAGATTATCCCCTACAACGTCATAAACTCACACACTTTACCTCTTTATAAACTTCTTTATATGTAAATTTCTTCTGTACGTGTGTATGTCACTGAACTCCTTCTAAACGACTGGAGGGATTTTGATGAAATTTATGCGTGTTATAAATTAAATAAAAAAGGAGAGGATATATCGAATTATCAGTAGACTACTGGACTCACATATCTCATTCTACAAACAAACATATCCGAAACGGACCGGATCAAACTGAATTTAATTAACAAGAACGCGCTACACAATATAGACATTTCGAGACAAATGTTCGTGCATTGCAAATCAATAAACAAACGCGTTAGGCACGAACACGTTAAATCAATGCAGAAATGGTCCTAGTAATTTAATATAACGACAAGAAACGGTCACTTACAAATCTAAACCTTTTTGGTTTCAACTTTTACCTTTCCACAAAAAGGCAAAGGTATCTAGACCATACAGCCAAGTCTTACGTTATTTCATAATTAAATCAAAAGCAACATTCAACTAATCTGTCATGAGGTATATTAAATATGACAAAAAAGTGCCTAAGCTAATAAAGCTATACCTAGCTTTTTTTTTCGAACTGACTACGCTATTGATCTAGCTAGGCCTTAACAGCTTAAAGCTAACATTCATATATGAGTTGTTGAAACATATATGTGTACCATACCTCAACAACTCTTATATATATTTCGTGTCGGATATTTTTCTAAACTATTTCAGTTTCATAAGGGAAAAATATAAAACCCTTCCACTTGCATGTGTAAGCGTGTATGCGTGCACGTGTGTGGAGGTGATATGTGTAATGTTGTCGCAGTGATGTAAGATTTTGTGTCACTGTATCGCGCGAGCAGCGTACTCAATAGCTCCACGCAGAGGGAACGGACCTAGGCTTGAGCCACTGCCGAGGGGGGCCTAGTCAAAGATACATGAACGCGAGCGAAGCTATCAGCAAAACCTAGTAGTACGTTTAATAATACGAAAGCAAATACAAATGTGATGGATCTGATTCTATAACTAAAAAATACTATAGAAAACCCAGTATTTAGTTGTTAATTTTTTATGCACATATCTTTTGGGTTTTACACTTATATTATCTATTACTTGTACCAGTGTCTCTGCACGCGTTTATTACAAAGTAATCATTATTTTCATCTCGTTAAACTATATATTTGAATACGACCAACAATCACATAATATATAAACATCTTGTTATCAACTCGAGTATTTGTTGCAACGTATAATAAATACAACAAATAATATAAGTAACAAACAGAAACAAACATCTGCGGATCCGTGAGCGCAGAACATCTACCTAAATAAACGTCAATTGCCGAATTATTCAGAAAAAAATCCGACCCGCAAAAGTTCTTCTACACGCCTCGTTTGAAGGACCTCATGTCATACGAGGAAGGAGCACACTGTGGCTGGGAGACGATTCCACATCTTCACAGTACGACAAAAATAAGAGCTTTCGAACTTCTTCGTTCTTGCCGGGATGGTTGCTGTTACTGTGAAACTGGAGACGCGTACCCGCCCGTGTAGTTCTATAGTGGAAAGGAGAAGATGGAATACTATACTTTAGCAATACTATCGGCTCACATTAACAAAACGTGAAGAAACCTGAACCTGAGAAACATTCTTGTAGTACCATCGTATGTGAGAAAATATAAAAAACTGTGGATCTGAAATTGCCAATACGTCCTGGTGAGTTATTCTTTCAGGAAGAGGCTTATGACGCTGCAGTGGCTCTCTTACAGGCTGAATGAATCAGCAGGTAATTAATATTTTGACTAATAACATTAGTAATTGAAATTGCATAAGGCTATGTTCACATGATGGTCGCTTGTCAGGTGTTGAACGTTTGTTGCCGCGGCCGCGCCGCCCTGAATCGGTTTCTTCTATATTTGTCCGTCCTCCGCGTCAAAACGTATAGCATGTGTACGGCCTGAATAAAATGTAACTGTAAACGCACGTTAAGCGATTGTCATGTAAACATAGCCTAACAGTCTCGCTATATAGTTTTGTAAACAGGTGAAAATAAAACAAATACATTAATGACTTCGTTTATTATTTTTATACACAAAAATAATACTTTCTTCGTAGTAATTTTCAACATTTATTTAGCACAAGCATCATAATTTTACGTGTGTTTCATTAATAACTTTGTACTTAATTACAAACTAAACAAAAGATTCATTTAATTGTAAAATTCATTATTACATTTTATCATTTGGTAACCGTGTTAAAATGTTGGTATGAAATTCGATGCTATAAATAAAATTGTTATAAAACGCATACAATGTTTTTACACACAAGAAATCAATATTATAAGCCGAAAAATCATTCTAAAAACTATACTCAATATGTATGTATTATTTTACTCTTACGTTCCAATTACCCTTTTTCATTCTACATTCAATAATGATATTATAACATACAACTATTATTATAATGACTGAGTAACCATGATAAAAACCTTTGATTATAGAAGTAAGCTGACAAAAGAACCCTAATAAAGTTCAAACTTAAAAAAATCAATGAACTATGGTCGAATATCGCCCACTGGGCTTCCACTAGTAAGATATTGTTAGGATAATAAACAGCGCAGGCAAAGTTCCGAGTATCGCCTAGTCTGAAATAAAATTATACACGAGTATACTCTGTATTATTATATAGATTATATATTATCTATAGTTTGCTCTTGGGTCTTAAGGTCTTACAGGCTTAAATTACATCGTGTAATCCTATTTGTTTTGTATATAACAATGTATTTAGATGGTTTCACGGAGTTGAATATCGTTAGATTAGACGTGTTAATGTTCAGAGATTCGATATTTATATATTTTATAATATTTTTTGTAGTTTAGTTTTTGGCAATCAATCTTCAAGTTACAAGTTTCTTGCAATCATTTCAATGTACTGACAAGATGGTGGCCCTCTTCTTAGAACTTTCCAGGGAGTTTTTGAGGCAGGTCAGGTTTTCTGCTCCGTGGTATTATTTTTCTTCCAATTCAGTTGTGCACAATAACTGAATTATATTATGTAAAACACCACCAATATTACAAAATATAGAGCCAGATAACACAAGGACTGCGTTCTTATTCATTGAGTTTTCTCATTTTGCGATATTAAAATGGAGTGGGGTGATAAATAGAAATGAATCGCTTTGATTGCATTACACAAAGTATGTATGGAGCCAAATGCAATATTTAAAACTCTCCATACGCTTGGTATTAGTAAAATGTTTGTCAAATAAAATAAGAATGTCTTTTTGAGGTAACATTAGGATATTCAGTGATAATTGTATATGCCATAGTGGGAGCATCCAGTATTCGAAGCATTCAGTGTCATGTCATGTTAGTTCATTGAAATGATCGCAAGAAAGTTGTAATATGATTACCTACTCAACAATGGCAGTAATAATCTAATACAAGATTGGTTGACAAAATAAAATAAAGCACATCAATTCTTAGACAAAAGAAAGTTGAAGCATCTCACGACTCGACACATTCATTTCCATAGAGAATAGATACAACGGTAGAGAATGTACAAATTTAAATGATAATTATTCTGCATATGTTTACTCTGTAAATGACAAGTATTCGTTTATAACAGGAGTTAATAAAGGTCAATTTGCTACTCGAGTTAAGAATAAAATATATGACATACATTCGGTCACGTTGGCTAGAATAGTAGAATATTAAATCCGAGCGTAACTCGAAATACATTTGTATTTTTAAATAGTAACTATTTAACGAATTATAATAGTTTTGGGTACAATCGTATCACAGATAATACAAAGTACTCAATATTATAATAATTAATAATAATAGAAACCAGAGGAATCGCGGGGGGTATTTTGTCTATAGCAGAATATTTTTTTGTTTTATCTGTGTTAATTAATGTATTTAATAAGTATAGGGTGTAGAGGTAAGGAGAACCATCTTTTTGCATAAACAAGTGGCCGTCAAAATGTGTTAAATTAGGATAGCGCTACTAGAACCAATAGGGTTCATCACTGTTCAATTGTTTCAACAAGTTCTATAAAAGTAAACACTCAAAAGTCACTAAACGTATTATTTAAAGTTCGCAAAAATCCTAGCACATTCCACGTTTTCTTACAGCATCTATTTTAAGTCATATTTAGAAGATTATTTCGGACTATCCATAACCTTTGCCTACGCTAGCGCAGTTTTGGAACTATTATTTAGAGCTCAGAGCTGGACACTTTTCAACATATGAGATAGTTCTCCTTACCTCTACCCTACATAACAATAAGGCACAAATTTCAGATAATAAAATTTTAGATTAAGGTTTTGCAATTATGATTTCTAGTTTTTGGTTGCTTTATTTTGTCATAAAGTTTTTCGGGAGTACATAAAAGGACATATCACCCAGAAACAAGTACTGTTTCCGAAAGATTAGTCTAATTTACTGTCCTTGTCAACCTTTTTGGTAGTTCTAAACCTAATCGTAAGTTCGTGCGAGTAATATGCATACAAAACTATGTTAAAATCTAATATATAAAAACCTCGTGTCATGGTGTTAGTGTTTGAACTCCTCCGAAACGGATGGACTGATTTTTATGAAATATTTAAATGTATATTTAGGAGATATGAGAATAGGTCGTAAAGTATATTTCACCTCTAGATGATTAAGGTGATTGTAGTCCGGTGAAGTTGTTAAGACCTTGCATGGTCAATAGCATAATAGCCAGTTCGAAAAAAAAAATGATTAAGACCGTATGCAGTTTTTTTTTGTCAATTTTTTTTTTTTTTTATTAATTTGCCATCCAAAGATACCTACAACCCTAAAGTTTCACCTTCATAATCCCACCCATTTTTTATTCGTGAGTTTAGTATTTTTGTATTAACAATATCCAAATGATTCAACGGTTTTTCAACGTATTTCAAACAAAACGAAATTATTGATGTTGCATAATGATAGATGGCGTTACGTCCGTCTCATCAAAATTACTAGGCATGCGTTTGAGTGAGTCCCTGAATTGTTCGGTTTCACAGTTGGTACCGGTGGGAGTCGCTGTAATCGGGCTCTACGTTTTTAAAGATTTTTCAAGTTTGGAAATAAAATTGAAACCGGCAGGGAACCGAGTTTACGCAGACGATGTTGCGCGGGTCATCTAGTACAATTATAGGTTTCTAAAATTGCCATTTATTTATCTTTAAGTTGTCTATATGTTATACATATAACATACTATATATATAATACGTTTGTATTCAGTGCGGTCAAAAAGTTTGGCCGCAAAAAGTATTAAGATAATCTAGAGGTTTTGGATAAAATTACTTACTTTCTTATATTTTAGTTTGTAGTATCGTTACACATTTATTTGATGAGAAACACCTATAGGCGAGGGTAAACCTGATTGTTGGCGTGGCGATACAGGCCGTGGCGTGTGTATGAGATGTGGCGACGCGATGCCATGCCTAAGTGACTGTGCAATCCCTCTTGCTGCACGGAATTCGCATACCTATAGTTTATTCAATGTTGTTTACTACGTTACACATGTGAGCGTATCCTGTGTTTTACTTAAAAACAAATTATAATAAAATATGTCTGAAAGCGATAATTTAGATAAATTCCGATGTTTCACATCTGCCAGGCATCCCGTACCGGCTCAATTTTTTAAAATGAATTTGTATTGAAAGTAAATAACTATAATTTAACGCATATTATTGTGATCTCATTGTACTCTTCGGGGCGTAAGGGGTCTCGAATAACATCATAAGACTTGAAACACCCAAGTCAACCTCACCTGTACGTTATGCACCCTGCTGATCAACGAATAAGGCAATGGAGAAAGCAGGGTGGTAGGGTTTTACAGCCTGGCTGGGTCGCAACCACCATTTATATGGCGAAAAAGCCCGTCATAGTGATTCGCTTCTGTGGCTCGCTTTCGGGATCAGCCTGTGCATATCCAGCTTTTCGGATGCTGGCATAACCGCGGCGACCGGCGATGGTCACCCGGTGTCACCCGGTGATCGCCATTGTTTTTGGATTGTACTCTGCTTACTGTTATTTAGAGCAGACATTTTTCCGTGCTACTATTAAAAAAAAACTTCATAATATTGTCAAAAATTACACTGTACTTTACGGTACAGTAAATGAAACGTCCAAGCACAAAGCAATTACCCACAAGGTCCATTAAAACCGATTTGAACTGATTTAGTGCGATTCGTATAAGACGTAACTAATTAAAGTCATCATTTCGTCATCGAGTCACTCATCAAACTCATTATTCCCTGTTTCTATTTCAGAATTCAATAGACCAGATCACCAGGGAACGTGGAATATGTTTGAACAGTAGGTATTGTTTAGACCTAATTACTCTAGAACAGTGTTTTTTAAAGTGTGAGTCGCGAACCCCATTGGTAAAGCTACTGCAGTAAAAAAAAAGTTTAAAAAGATATATTACGATAAATGTTAACTAAAGGACATAACCATTTGTGTCAAATAAACAAAAAATAAAAATAACCTATGAGAACTCGTAATGCGAATGTTGCACCTGTTTTTCATTAACCAACTTCTCCCATCGTGAATCCGTTTTTTCTACACTGAGAATTAAATCGTTTTCCACACTTAAGCGATTACTTTCCTTACTTTATATTTACGTCATTGATGAAAATGTCAACTCGAACAATAACGAGGTGGCAAATGGAATCAAATGCTTCAAAGTCTCTACTGTTAATTCTGGGTATTCTGATTTTCTTTTTAATATAAACCACAACCTTAGGATAGCTTAGGTGTTAGAGCCACGCTGAATTTAGTACTGCTATGAACATGAATGGGTCGGCTCGCCCGTGGTATTACCACCCTCTCACAGAACACCGACGTGAAGTAGCAGTGCTTGCTTTTTTTTCTGACTACGCTATTGACCTGTCAAGGTCTTAACAGCTTCACCGGACTACTAAGGCGAGCGCTTACGGCACTCAGCCGATTTTATTTTGACAACTAGCTCAAGGGTGCGCGGCAGACCTTGGCTTGGGCTGTTGCCTGATACATGCAATAGCAGTGCTTGCATTGTTGCGTTTCATTCGGTCAGTCAGAGCGCCGGAGGCTTTTCCACTCCGCCCTGCCCTATACACAGGATGAAAACGCACTTGCCCCCTGGTGTATATGGGTCAGGATGTCGCGAAATATTTCTTCATACTAAAGGGGCCGCTTCAAGAAAAAGATTGAAAAACATTGCCCTAGAACAATTTGATCCTCATAATTCATTATACACTAGTTACCCGGCACGGCTTCGCACGGGTGTACTAATAAACTTTATGGTACGACCATGTAATAATAATAATATAAAATGACAGCTGAATAACTGGACGTTATTTTGTTAATTATTTCTGCAGAGTTTTGGTCCTAATTTTTTTTTTGCTTTCGTATATTTTATTTGTTAGCCTTGTCAAAAATCGTTTAAACTGTGAGCAGTGATTGTTATTATCTTTCTTAACTATTAATTTTATTATATTTGTTACATATATATTTTAATTGAGATTATACTTTATGACGGATTCATTCTTATCTTTTGTAGCCAACAACTGGATTGAATCTATCAATATGATAGTATTGATTGAACATCCCTAAGTTCAGCATACTATATGTATATTAAAATATAAAAAGAAATTGTACCGTATTCGATAGGATTTTCCAGCGAGCTCCGATGAATCATATTATTCTAACAGCCTAAAAAACCCCTTTATCTATCTATCTTCAATACATATATTAAAAATGTAACGTGTCTCTACTCTTTAGATATTCGTGAAAAACATTGTTGCAGATGTCTACGAATAAGTAACTAAATATATTTCAATCATTTTTAGAAATGTCGACGATCTATCTGTCTGTCTGTTTGTATGAACACGCATCACTGCTAAAGTACTAAGTTTACAATAAAATCATAAAGCATATCTTCGAGAATAACTTAGTCTTTGTCTCATTAAAATCGGTCCACTCTATCTAAAGTTATTGTAACTTTAATGACGACGCGGCGTAATTATGAGAGAAAAGTAGATATGCAAATGGATTGAATACGTTCAGATGACTTTATTAGTCATTGTTTTGTACATCAGGTTCCACGTGGACGAAGTCGCGGGCACAGCTAGTAGTAACTTTACTAAAATTATTAAAATGAAACTTCTTATGGCACGGTAGGGAAAACTTTTCGTTACGCGTTACGCGTTAACTGTAAAGAATGTATGTATGTATAAGTGTGTCCGTCTGGGTCTAGTGCTATATAGTTTAGGAGTATTCTTCTATCTATATATAAATAGGCAGTGGGTAAACGGGCGGAGAACGTGGGTTCTGTTTCTCAGCCGATTATCTTGAAGCTTTTTTTCTCTATGGTCGAAGTATGACCACTGGACGAGCAATCGTCTATATAATTTAACACATATAAGCCAAAGACGTTTCACTTCCTCCTCGTGTACACACTGATACACGCACTAACATTTTTTTATAGTGTTCATTTACTTCTATGTCTAACCCTGTCTCTCAATGTCCATCTTTCTTCCTCTCTCTCTATGTCTATCCAAACAATGCTTCTTGATCCGCCAATTTAAGACGTACTTTACTGGTTAAAAAATTCTAGAAACTACTGTCAAGTTTTTATTTTCTACGCCAATATTTATAATATTGTCGTATGGTTTAAGAGTTATTTAACTTAAATTGTTAAAGTTTATTATTAAATAGGTTGATTACAAGATTAAACTCAACAATAAAATTGTTAGAGGTAATGACTTCGCTGTGTACAATATCATTTGTCAGTCTCGTGAACAGTTGAATGAGTGGGACTCGAATCATAGTAACTCGTTTTAAATTTGCAAAACACTGACGCTATTCACATCTTGGCCCGTATACTATTTTCAATGTATCGAATAGTGAAGGGATGTCGGTCAAGGATGGCATAGAATGTTCACGAAGCGCCAGGATTAACTGTGCATTCTCTTTATTTCTATTCTTATTAGGCGCGTTTTTTTTGGTAGGAGATAAACTTATAATTTCGCATGATGGCTTATAAGCGTGATCGGACGCATTGCGTTTGCACGGCTTAGTGTACGTCCAGAGTGGACGCTATAGTCGAGCGGCGTTCGTTTCAAACGTGTGCACGTGTTAATACGTGAGTGTCCTGAGTGGCGCGCGAGCGTCGTTCTTGGACGCTGGACGCACCGCCGAACGCAGATTCACTCAGGCCGTACACTTACGTTAGACCAGCGGCCTGTGTACATGTATTACACAAATCGATATATTGCAGCTCATCATAAGTATGATTGATTAATAAACTTCATAGGATTGTATATAATTATTGCTCCGTGCACCAATAGGTGTAAAAACCAGTCTAATGTTAATAGTTTAAATATACAAATTATAAAATTCCACATACTATAATTAATTAAGTAGTATAGTTATTCCATCGTTTTCGGTTTTCACTTCTGTCGGTAGTCCTCATGTTTGACTTGTTTTTTTTTTAATTATTTTGTTTTACAGCTTTTGACCAATTTCATCCGATGTTAGATGTCGTTGTTGGTCAATCTCTCCTGCTGATTTTTTAAGAATCAGATCTCAAAATGTCGGATCATGTTTTAAATATCCTGCCTATGTTATTAAATTATAGATTTATAGTACATAATTAGTCATTTTTCAAATTTTGTAATAAATATGGTATTTTTTCTAATTTATGCTGCAAACAGTCTCTTGACCAGTGCATCATAAGGTTGAGATTTGTTTGTATGAAGTTAAACCCTTACGGTCTTATTACCAAAAAGTTAAATACTTGCTTTTAAAAGGGTTTTGAATTAAATGCACAGCGCTCGCCCGAAGCATGTTCGCGTTGTCCTTTTTCGCAAGTCTCACCTAACGTAACCAAAGCGAGACAAAAGAGCAAGATGGCGAACATCCAGCGACCGCGATGCGTTTAATTCGAAACCTTTTTAAAGCAAGTATTCAATACGTATTTAACTTTTTTGTAAAATACCGTTATAGTTTGGGCCAGTCGAGGAGTTAACATGTTAAATTTAGAGAGACTGGCTGTAAAGTGCAGCTGGCGGATCACACCTGTAGAATTTTAATTATTTGAGCTTTGTTGAAAATTTGGATCATCATTTCATAGTTTTACAATACACATGGATAAAAATAAATAGTTTGCTGTTGGAAACAGCAAGACAATTACATTATACTAGTGGGCGCCCAGTGGTCGACATTCGACCATAGTTCATTGATTTTTTAAAGTTGAATGTAGAATGAAAAAGGGTAATTGGAACGTAAGAGTAAAATAATACATACAGTCGGGCATAGCAACCTCCTTCACAACCTTTTTTGAAGTCCTTTATTGACAGATGTCAAAATGTCTTTTTTATTTACAAGTGTGTATATGTTGTGTAAAATTGAAGCAGTAGTGTGAGTAATGCATAATTTAATTAATTTAATGTACTTCTAATGCATCTTATATAAAATAAATAGCTTTCTGCACATCTCCTCCATATAAACTTTAACTATGCCAAATTTCACGATCATCCGTTCGCGCAATTCTGTTAAAAAGGGATAAAAAGTTTAGGCTTCACGTAT
>MU160825.1:30423-50080 GCA_015888305.1 Antheraea pernyi | reverse complement strand
TCGGAAAGAGTGCGAATGTAAAGATAAACAACAATAATCAGTCGTGAATTCACGTACGCGCTTTCGCGTGTTCAACCTTGCACACTCTAATCGCGCATGAAATAACGTGTTATTTAAAGGCAGCTATTGAGCACAAAGCAAGCTTCTGGGATAAATTAAAATGTCGATGGTTACCTGATAATTTCCTGACTGGCAGTGACAGTGAACTAGCCTTTCCGTAAACAATTAGTTAAGATGTCATTCACCGAAATAAAATGTATGTTCATTATAAGGAAGATGGCAGGTGCAAATATTAATTAAGAATATAATATTGAACAAAAGAAATTAAACCAAATGAATGGAAATACAATAGAAAGAACATAAATAAAGAAAGATGATTTAAATTTCATCGGTGGCCTGTTATGGGCATCTGTGTTTTAAATACCTTTTTTCCGACCCGACTATTAGCTGTTGGCCTGACGGGCCTACTCATCTTTGCCGGATTTGGTTTTGCTCCTGATAATGTATGTTCTAGGTGTGTACCTTCTAAGTATTCAGATTCCCCGAGGAAGTGTTTGCTATCTCTTTTATCAGTAAAATTAACAATAAAATTCGAATTAGTAAATTTATGCGAATTTTTAAATAAGCTCGCAGAGGCAAGATCTTTATTCCAATAGGCTTTATCATAATGACTATGAAAACTTATAGAGATATCTCTATAAGAATCTAACTTCCTTGAAGGTTGCACAATACTTATTACCATAATCTAGATTATGTCATGGGATTACTGGAACTTGAATAATAGCATTTCACTTGAGGTCGCAGACTGCGCTCGAGTCGGTGCCAGCGGCATAAAGCACCCGCGTCACGTCGCCTATCCATTCTCTATGCTATGCACTTTCCAACGGCTCACGTTCACAGACTGGCGCGCACTAGCCTACACAGTGACTAGGTGAACTCTAGTACATTGGAGACGTCCTGGTTTCATTTTTAGATAAGGAAATATGCCATTTTAAAGCCATGACCTCTTAGTGCTTAGAATTTTCAGTTCTCGTCGGTTCTCTGGAACGAAGTCCTAACGGCGGCGTTTCCAGACCATTACAATTTGCAAACATTCAAGAAGCGAGCCTACTCCTTTCTCAAGGACCGGCAACGCATCTGTGATTCCCCTCGTGTCGCAAGTGTCCTTGGGCAGCGGTGATCACTTACCATCGAGGCACCCGCATGTTCGTTTGCCGCCAATAGTATAAAATAAAAACACGGCATTGATTGAGAGAAGTCCGACTCGTTGAAAATGAGCCGAAGCTTAAGGAACACTTCTTGGTTAAAATTTCTTGGAAAAGCTATTTCTAAGCTCGCCTGGCTAACTATTACGCTAAAGTTGTAAGTCTGTCACTAAGTACCTATATATGTGTTTCGGCTAGTTACTCTAGGTATAGTGTGTTACGAACAGCGTCGACAGGTCGGAGACGATCTAATGCCACCGTAAAGGGCCTGCGGGCGACGAGACGCGGGCACGTCCGTCGCCCTGCAGTATAGCAGGCCCACGTGGTGGATGCGCATTGTGCCGTGCGATTCCCACAGTTCGTCTGGGGGGTTTAACACCCGCCCCTCCCTGAGGTGTCTACTATCTTGACCCGCTCAGGCCGCAGAAGGGGCCCGTTATGAGGAGCCAACACCTGCCGGGTGAGCAGACGCAGTGCCGTAGGCAGTTCCTGCTCCCCGGCCAAATAGGTGTAAGGAGGCACCATGGGGTTTTAGTCCGTGCAAGTTGGACATACCACATCCTAAGCTGGCCGGCTAGGGTGGATATCCGTAGGAATTACCACATGTAAAAAACAAAAAAAAAAAAGGTATAGCGTGTTAAACAGCTCGGACCTTTAAAAAAGGTTGAGTCACACTGCACTTCTAATTACGCTTTCTTATTATTAGAATGAAGCCTTAGTAATTTAATCAACACAGCCCTAAAAATGAATAGACTTTGTAGTGTTGGATACATAACTGATAGAAAGAAACACCCGAAAACATAATGTGTGGGAACTGGATAAAGTTTAACGAAACTCCTTGATGCGAATGTAGAGATAGGAGATTTGTTGTCTTCAGGCGATTCTCAAGTCCAGTAGTGAGTGTCCTCCTCCTGAAAGCACTGATTCAAATAAATAAAAGTAACTCTTTGACCATATACTCAATTTGTTGTTTACCATATCCAGATTAAGGCGGTTTAGATTTGCGTTTCTTATAAGCGTAATGCACAAATAAATAAAACTACATACCCCAGACGGTACTAACAGAGATATACCAATGTCTTGTAACATTTCTGTGGTCAAGTATTAAAGATTGTACTTCTGGTACGTCAAATCATTACTAAACTGCTTTGTAGATCACCACATCTTCTGTCTTGTTTCTTAGATCCCAATACTATTTTCTAACAAACTGTCAAAATATTACCACGTTATTATTTAACAAAACATTAAAAATTGAAGAAAATATAATAAATCCTTTCTAACAAGTTACTTTGTTAACTAGTATTGTCCATAGTATCATAGTTACCCTAGCCGGTGCAGGTCAATGGTGCAGTGGACTAAGTCGGGTGCGCGTCCGCCCGCGGGCACCACGCCAACTGCTAATGTATCGAATACAGACTAGACTAGACCACAGAGAAAACACCTGCGATAAATATGTTGGTACTAGTTGTGACCAGCGACTAAGACCGAGTAGAATTTAGCAAAAAAAAATTCTTTAGTATAAACGCGCCCCTGATGCGCGCACTTTTCTGAGGACTACTTATTAAGTTTATTTTAGGTAGAACCCAATTTTTTTTGTTTAATAAAAATATCCTAAGTGACTCCTTGTGATGTAAGCTATCTGCCATTGAAAGTTCTGTCACAATCGGTTCAACCGTTTTGGAGATTTACCGGAATAAATAGACAAACAAAATTTAAAAAAAAGGCTTCTTATTGTGATTACCCTATAGACTTTCATATCCATTTAGTAAAAAAGCTATTATTTTGACTTTTTTTTTCTAACTGAATACGCTATTGATCAAGCAAGGTCTTAACAGCTTCACCGGACTACTTATTATTTTGACACTATAATACAAACAAACACTTAAATTGTATTTATGTATATAGATGTCTTAACGTGTGTCTACTACTCTTTTCGCAGGATATTTTAGAAGAATAATTGACTATAATATATGTGTATTTTGTTATGGATTTCACGTTAAAACATTGGTCATAACTGTATCGTTATATATTAAAAATATAAGAATTATTAATTATTTTAAACTGAATAGTGCTTGCGACTGTATTATCTCGAAAATTGAGTTTTTTTATTGAAATTCTATCATTACTATTAACTATAGTATGCCTTTTATCGATTTTATGTTACTTTGATTAATAAAGCGTAATTGTCCATAGTATTATATACTCCTCAGATTGTTTGTAAAAAATGTTTAATTCGTTTTGATAAAATTTGTAAAAGATGAAAATCATTAAGACTTACTGCGATTATATACGAATCCCAATGATACTATACTTTACATTTTAATACAATATCATTTGAGATATAACCTGTGATGTTTATTTATCACACGCATCTCAGTGCATTTATCACTCCATAGCAATGTTTCACATAGCAAATAATAGTTCTGGTGAAATAGTGAAATGGAATGGAAGGAATATTAGACCGAATGCTAATTTATATTGCTTCTCTGTATATGAAATTAGTCTGTATCGTGTCAGCTATCCTGATCACGCGTGTGCATAGTAAAAGTACTTTCGTTCGAGGTCGCATTGTCATTCATGCTGCTTTATTGCCTGCGCTCGCTGACCATCGATCGCGTCTAAGTCGTCACCGGCTAATTTTAGAACGAAATAGATTCTAACTTTTCCGTTCCTATTCAGTGCTATTTCTATTGATTGGGACAGAGGTATAGTCGAAGTTTAGAAATTAGGAAATAGTAATTGCTTGTTTGTAGATTTTACTTTATAATTTTTAACGTTTCACTATTCTTATGTGATGTTAAAAGATGACCTGGTATAAGTTAGCAGACACGATAAACCTAGAACTGTAACTTCCCGAACAGTCTTATTTTGGCAACGGATCTTCTAGATTATTACTGCCATTGTCCAGTAGGTAATATAATAAATAATATTATAAGTGTCTTGTTAGAACTTTCCAGGGAGTTTTTGTGACATCTCAGAATTCAGCTCTGTGGTATTCTTTTGCATCCACTTCACTTACGGAGACGAACCTCTTAGCATTCCATGGATTCGCCGTGTGGGTGCCGGGTCCATCGTGTGGCCGAGGGAGAAACTCAGAGCAGTTCCCAGGACTTGCGACCCAGGTGTAGGTTTAAGGAGGCCCCCTTTGAGATGCGCATCAACGCTCACCTTCACTGCTCGAGTTTCCCGCCCTGTCTAGCCAAATTTGGTAGGAACCTGTTAGTGCAGCCTTTGATACTTACTATACGTTCGTTCTAAAATAGAACTTACTGCAGTTCTCGATAGGCCAAGGTCCTTCAGAAGGTTATAGAGAGATTTTGCTGGTATACCTCTCGCTCCTACTTCTACCGCGTATAAATTAACCACATAGCTATTTTTATTTAATTCATTAGTTAAATCGTAATATTTATTTAATAGCCAAAAAAAAGTAAAATGCGACCAATATTACAAAATATACCGTCAAATAAAACAAGATTTTGAATCAAATATAAAAACCACTGCATGACACATTATGATCCCGCGAAAAACTGTCCCGAAAACACTCCCGAGCACGGCGACAGTTTAAATGTTATATATGTATATTATACCAATCTAAGAATTAATACGAATTAGCCAATACTAAATATATTAAAATCGATCAAGTCATTTAGGCTATAGACCCTTTGTAAAGACGTAGCAGGATAAAAACATTCGGGAATATCAGTTTTCCAAAAACTTTCAAAATTTTTTTTAGAGATATGTTTTTTTTTGGGTTTATTATTTAGAAAAATTAACGCAAAATAATACAAGTATCTAATATAACTAAAAATACGGTTCTAAGATTTCTAGAGTCGATTACATTAGATCTTCGCTTATTTTGTAGAAATATAAAGTTAAAATATAAATAATACGATTATTCTTATAATCTTCATGTACAAAAATAAATAAAGTTAATTAAATTTTCAGTAACACGAAGCCAAAGTTAAAACGAAGTAATATTGCCCACCCATTTTTAAGACGTCACTTTAATAGCAACAAGAAACGCGTACAAGATGTTGTCATACTTAACAATTAAATACAAGATATGTCGGTGGAATATTCAATTACGTGTCTAAGACAATGCGAGGGAAAAGAGGAAATGGGCGTGTTGGGAAGATATTTCAAGATTGTTAAGCTTTTTTCTATAATAAGGTCAATACTCTGCTGCGTATATCGCATTTTATATCGCGAAATAGCTAAAAGATTTTGTTATTTATAGGAAAACTAGCGACTCGCCCCAGCTTCGTACGTATGCAATGCAGATATCCATGTTAATGAAATACTGTTAAGGGCAGTTTTGATCTACATGACATATACAGCGTATGTAATGTATTTAATTGGATAAAGAATAATACTGTATTGTATAAAATTATAGTTTGGTAAATAACACATAATTATTTTTGCAAAAAGATTTAAATGGTCACTGTGGGTTATCTTTTAGAGATAAATATATACCATTATGGTCTTTCTTATCGTTTTTTTAAGATATACAATTCCGTAGTACATTAATTTGATCTATCTTGTAAGGTTTAGCCAGCGTTTGCGATTTAAGCGCACAAAAATATGTCTATTACGTAAGACATCGCATTACAAATCTTTGAATTTTTCGGATATTTTGTACTTTAATATGTAATATACATACAAACCTTCCTCTTGAATCACTCTATCTATTGCTCAAACTGTATTAAAATCCGTAGAATAGCTTAAAAGTTCTAAGGGAACAGACAGCAGAAGCGACTTTATTTTATACAATGTAAAGATTTTATGTTACAATAATGGTTTTGAAGTTAAACGTAAGTGTATTTGTAAGTATGTATAAGTGTATATATATATCTGTATATATGTGTAAGTATTAGTATACCAAAATAAGTAAATGTATAGTTAAGTATTTATACTACGGGACTTTGTATAGTATATAGTTTGTGTACATATATAATTCAATTTAATAGATATAAGCCCGAGAAGTTTCGCTTCCTACGTGTGTACACTGATACACGTACTGTTTTTTATTTAATATTATAACAAATACTTCTGATGTAAACTTCGAAGTTAATATTTGGCAAATGGTCTTAATTTTTTTTGTTCTTATTAACTCAAAACATTGGTATTTATAAACAAATGAGGAAATTTCTTTTTTTAATGAAAAGAGAATATTTTCTATCTCGTTTTAATTTCATTAGCATTGGACCTTGGATTTCGGAGATTCACCAGGGAGTTCCTCAAAATCGAATAGAAAATGTGTAGTGACTGAGATATTTATTTGTTTAGGTACATTATGAAAATTAAGGAGTAGGTAGCTGTCTACAATGTTTACCTAGCTATAGTCTATTACTCTAAATGTTCTGCTTCACTATTTACAGTATATCATTAGAAAGTCTGAGCGCGATAAAACAATCATTCTAAGATAAAATGTTAGTAGAACTATATAGTATGCGTAGTTACGATGCAAAATTTATTGAAAATAAGTACTTAGTTAGAGCTAAGCAGCTGGAATAAGGAAACGCCATGTTTTTATTTTTATTTTAGAAAGAAACATACAATATTAAACCCATATCTTAAGGTCAGTCGATGTTATTACAAAAAAGTTAAATACGTATTGAATACTTGCTTTAAGAAGGTTTCGTATTAAATGCACCGCGGTCGCTGAATGTCCGCCATCTTGCTCTTTTGTCTCGCTTTGGTTACGTTAGGTTAGACATGCGAAGAGCCGGGTCGGGTAGAAGTACTGCAGAGGTCGTTCCTGCCCACCCGGCTAAATGGTGCAAGAAGAACACCAAAGGGGGTTAATCAGTAGAAATCTGGCATTCTAATCTATGCTGCTCGGCTAGGTGCAGATCTCCAAGAAGATTCCCCCGCAAGAAGAAAAAAGGTTGGACATGCGAAAAAGGTTAACGCGAACTTGCCTCGGGCGAGCGCGGTGCATTTAATAGGAAACCTTTTTAAAGCAAATATGTAATACACATTTAATAAACACCGAATAAGTTCAATGAAAGCTTTTTCTGCAACGTTGTCTTTATTATTTTATCAAGTCTTCCTACTTCCTTCAAAGCTATTCCTTGCTAATCTTATAGGGTAACTTAATTGAAACATTTGAACTTGATTTTCACATTTGTGGCTTCTTATTTCTTTTAGTGCGTGGTGATTCGTTGTTCTTGGATTATACTGTGCTTATTATCAGACATAATGCAGTCACTATGCCATGTCATGCTAGTAAAGATTTTAATCACTAAGCTTGTCGAACATAATAATAATTTATTTATTCTGAACTTTATCAAACATACAGGGGGAATAAAAAATAAATGTTTAGCATTCAATATATTGTAATTCACTTCTTAAGATACGTTAGCTTTGAGAAAATTACGTAATGAATAAATAATATTCGTATCGGATTACTGAGCGATGAATTTGTGAAACTGTTTCTTAAATCAGTTTATAATTCGACAGGGAATATTTTTAAATGTTTAATATGAGTATCTTAACGTCTTTTTTCGAATTCAGACATGACGTATGGGGACGTATACATATTAAAACTATGTTTAACTTATTCTCAAAGCGTATACAGGTTTATAGATTTTTTAAACATTTTCTGTTTAATAAGTTTTTGAGGCTTACTTTTATAACCGAGACTGTGTGGTGCTAGGTCTCTATGTCGTACATATTCTTTTTTATGTTTAACTAGTTGGTACCCGCGATTAGGATCGCGGGAATATTTAGCAATTTTTTTTTTAAATAAAAGTAAGTGACTTTTTATGACTTTAGCTATCATCTAAACAATTTGAGTTTCGTGGTCTAACCTCAATCCGTTGACAAATAATTCTACTCGTAGAAGGAGTCAGGTTTTACTACGAATATAATTTGTACTCTTTTCTCAAATGCATGTATGAGTGCGTCAAACAGAGTCAGCTGGCAGAGTAACAATTTACTGAAACAATATGATACGTGATTAAATTGAAACAAAGAAAAAAAAGAAAACCAAAATTCGAACTGGGGTTAGCTAGATAACGGAGTACTCGATTTCCCAACTGAGCTATTTCTATTTTTGACAGCAGTGGCTAATTTTATCTTCATATTGTAATTATATTTTTACATTGCCTGAAAATACTAATAAATAAAGGTTGTCTGTAAATAAAGCCTAGCTACACCGATTTATCAGCCCCGAAAACCCCTGCATACTAAGTTTAATTAAGATCGTTGTGGCCGTTTTCGAGATTCTAATTATATATAAATATACAAGAATTGCTAGTTTAAAGATATTAGATATTAGAGATATACCGTATAGGTTGGTCACCTGATGTTAAGTGATCACCACCGTCCATAGACACTAACCACACCAGGGGAGTCGCAAGTGCGTTGCCAGCCTTTCGGGGGAATGTGAGGGATGGAGATAGGAGAGGGGAGGGGAGGTGGGTCTCCAGCGCTCTCATTTACCGAACGAAACGCAACAATGCAAGCAATGTTACTTCACGTCGGTTTTCTATGAGACGGTGGTACTACTCCGGAAGAGCCGACCCATTCATGCTGAAACCAGTAATAGCTTCAGCGTAGCTCTACCACCTAAAAAAATGTAATATATATACGCCAAACAAGTTACCCTTCCTCCGCGTGTACACGCTCCTACAGGCACTGTTTTCTTTATAACAATTTAGGTATTTATATTAAAGTTGTCATTACAGTTGTGATGTTACCTCCTTGAGAATGTGGGCCAATCGACCGCAGTTACGTTAATGCTATTACTAAGTTATCCGTAAATTCTTTGCGTAGCTAACTATCGCCTTTGTCGTCAACGGACCGATTGCGGCTTTGTTCGTTTGTGGGTAATTCCATTATAATAAGTAATTGATTAAATTTAGTATTGTACTTAATAATACGTCTTACATAGTGAGAATCAACCGCAGTCGTCAGTTTATCATCATCTCGTTTGACGTAAATAGTTATTTGAATAACTTCTTGTTTTATTGAATAACTGTGAGCTATCGCTACAAAAATTTTATACTTTCTCCTGTAAACTATATATTTGATAATCTGCGATGCATATAACTTTATACTTCACTTGCTATTAAAAATGTGTTTAAAAAAAATGTCAATATCATTTAGGATTGTTCTTGAGAAATCTAATATATAAAAATCTCGTGTCACGGTGTTTGTGTTCAAACTCCTCCGAAACGGCTGGATTGATTTATATGGAATTTTATATGTAGGTATGTTTGGTGCATATTAGGATATGTCGTAAAGTATATTTTATACTTCTACGTGATTACGGTGACCATATCCAGGAAAATATATTTTTTTAAATTAAGCTTAAGAAAATCTACATCCCTAAAGTTTCATCCTGCTAATTTAAGTCTCCCATATTTTAAACGTGGTTTTAGTTTTTTTTATAGGAACAGTATCCATATCATTTAATTGTCGATCGTATTTCGTGTAGCACGATATTATTTGTGTTGTTGAATAACAGATGGCGCTACGTCCGTCGCAACGAACTTTCATCTATACATGCGCAAGTTATTCAGCGTCGCGTTACTGTGTCATCTAATTATGTATTTGTTATGTTAAGTTTGGGTGCAGGTTTTACGTATAATTAAAAAAATCTTATGAAGACAAACAGCTAAATGAAAATGGAAATTTCATGAAGAGATATTTTAGTTTTTACAACATGTTAATTGATGAAGTTGATCAAAATATAGTGCGAAATAAAAACTATAAGCCGGTAAAATTATTGTGTTGTCGCTGCCGCTGGTCCTACGGCAATAGTAAATGTGTGCGGAGATGAGTAGCGCAGGAGCCACCCAGGGGTTACTGAGAAGATATTTATCGCCAATATATATATATATATATATATAGATTAGTTTTTATCTCAACCGAAACCAACAGTTGGTTATTTAAGAAGATTTTTTACATAACAATTAGGTGTGTCTTTGAGTGAATTCCTAGATAGTTTGGGTCCACAATTGGAAATGTTAGGTGTCGGTGCACTCGGGTTCTAGGTTTTTTAAAGATTTTTCACGTTAGGAAATACAATTGAAACTGGTAGTAACCGATTTACTGCAAGCGAAGTTGCGTAGGTCAACTAGTGTAGGTCAGCTAATATATATATATATTATATTATAGGTGGCAAACGAACAGGCGAGTGACCTGATGATAAGTGATCACCGCTGTCCATAGACACTTGCAACACCAGGGGTGTCACAAGTGCGTTGCCGGCCTGTATTTGAGGTAGGAGCAGTGGGGCTGGGGAATGGAGAAAGTGGGAAGGGAGAGGGGACGCGGAGGTGGGTATCCGGCGCCCTCACTGACCGAACGAAACGCAACAGTGCAAGCACTGTTACTTCACGTCGGTTTTCTATAAGAGGGTGGTAGAGTACTCCGGACGAGCCAACCAATTCATGCCGAAACCAATAATAGCTTCAGCGTGGCTCTACCACCTAAACAAATCTTATATGGCTGATAAATAGAATGCGGGATGCATTTGGCAAGTGATGAATTGTATACACTTGTTTTTCTTTATAGTATTTTCTTTAAATCACCATCAACTTATCCGTAAAAAACGATTATTATTTATCTATACTTTTTTAAGGCATCAGAAATTGTTTCTTTGATCGCGCTAATTTCTGGTACTATAAATTATATTTAAATTGTGTTTTTTGTGCTTTATAGTCTATTTAGGCCATACCTTTAAGAACAAAACAATAGCCATATAATGTGTATGTCAGAAAGTGCGCCAAATATTAAACCATATTATGGACGACTAGTGTGGAGTAGCACGAGATATCGGCGACCGACACGACACGGCGGCAGGTGACCCGCTCGACAAAAATCGAACACTGCCAATGAGACGAACTGTAAATGCCTATGTTAACGATGAGTCATGGTGAGCGCTTAGACGCATGGACAACTTTATATGGACTTTGTTTAAAGCTTACCTAACTGTGGTGAAGGTGATTCAAAATTGTGAAAATTAAGCACAAGTGAATCCGCGGTTCACAACTAGTAGGTTGATAATTTGAAGAGTTAGTTACAATGATTTTTTTCGAACAGACTACGCTATAGGCTTAGCAAGGCTTTAACAGCTTCACCGGTCTACTAGTTAGTTACACCACATTACTAAATTTTGAAGAAAGCAATAAGCGTCCAATGTCAGAAGTAATCCGGTGAAGCTGTTAAAACCTTGCTAGGTCGATATCGTAGCCAGTTCGAGAAAAAAGAAGCCCAATGTTAGTAATCTCCATTGTCACCATACTTATATAGATACCCATATCTAAAAGATCAAATGCCTCACAACACATAAAAGACTATTTTATTATTCATTTTCCATGCAAATAGTAAACGAGCATATTACGCTTCCTATTTCCATTAAACAAATAGCATTTATTTAATGATGTGCCGTCTTATAGGCAGATATGTATTAAGATATTTGAAAAGG
Source organism: Antheraea pernyi (assembly GCA_015888305.1). Classification (NCBI taxonomy): domain Eukaryota; kingdom Metazoa; phylum Arthropoda; class Insecta; order Lepidoptera; family Saturniidae; genus Antheraea; species Antheraea pernyi. The sequence goes on along the minus strand of MU160825.1, from coordinate 38,437 downwards.
GGCTAATTTTTTTTTTTTTTCTATGTCATAGGTGGCAATCTAACAGGTGGGTCACCTGATGTTAAGTGATCACCACCGTCCATGGACACTAAAAACACCAGAGGAGTTGCAAGTGCGTTGCCACCCTTTGGGGGTAAGGCTTAGGGGAGGGAGAGGGAGAGGAGAGGGGAGGGGAGGTGGGCCTCCGGCGCCCTCACTGACCGAACGAAACGCAACAATGCCACCACTGTTACTTCACGTCGGTTTTCTATGAGAGGGTGGTACTACCCCGGACGAGCCGATCCATTCATGCTGAAACCAGTAATAGTTTCAGCGTGGCTCTACCACCATGAAAAACAACTTTAACAACAAAATTACAACAAAGATCGTTAATTTATTTGTGCAACTCACGTGTGCAAAATAATTTTCATTATTCAATACAACAGTACACTAACTTCTGCCCGCGACTTCGTCCGTGTGGTATAATTACTTTGTGCTAACGTTAACTTTAACTCACAACTTAGTTTACGTAGAAGGTGAAAATATTTTAAAATAATACGTATGTTAACCCCAATTTTGAGACATTCTTCATTGGTGCTCCGCTCCTATGGGTCTTAGTGTGCTGTCTTATAACATTCTTCGATAAATGAGCTATCTAACACTCAAAGAATTTTTCAAATCGGATCAGTAGTTCCTGAGATTAGCCCTTTCAAGCAAACGAACTCTCCAGCTTTATAATATCAATATAGATAAGTACAGATTTAAGAATAATTAGACAATTTTTGAAGTAAAACTTCTTTAGACACGACTCTAAGAGGTAACTGGACGAGAATGCAACGGAAATCCGTTACGGCAATATATCATTACGTTTCTTTCGTTTTAAAATATTTTTGATTTTATCAATAAACAATTTATGAACTAACCAATCGAAAATTTAAAAATGTAATGAAAAATATTAAAATGTTTAATATTTAAAAAATCATACAATAGAATTAATCATGTATACATGTATACGCGCGACCGTGCTGCCATCTGGTTTCAATGTAAGCAAGTAACAAATTAAATCAAAGCTTCATTATCTGTAGTGCCACATATGAGCTACTCTTATAACGCCAAAGAAGTTTTAGTTTTAGTGTGACGATTACACGTACTAATTTTTATTTAATTAATGATTTTTACCTTGATCATCTAAAAGATACGCGTGATCTAATATAAGTTACTTTAGAAAGTCTTCATTTCCAACTTTTGGATCTTCAGAACAATGATAAAGGCACCAGGAACATGGTTACATTTAAAAAAATCCCCTTTTCTTTCAAAAATATACTATATACATATAGTATATATATAAGAGAATATATTGTTGAAATTTGTGTTTGTGATTTAACACAAAAAAGAAATATAAAAAAATATGTTAAAAAAACAGTGCGCGTATCAGTGTGTACACGCGATCAAAGTGAAACTACTTCTGCTTATTAGTATGAGAATGCTCATAAACTATATATACGAAGTCCCATAGTACAAATACTAAACTATACGTTTACTTATTTTCATATATTACTAGATCCACACAGACATTGTATTGCTAAGTTTTATTATTTAGAGTTTGGGCCCCATCGTGCCAACCTTATTACGCCCCTGAATAACGTAGTGATTCAGTGTAGCTTCCCTGTTTTTTTGTGTCTACTAGTAGAGGGTGTTGGTCTTACCACGTGCTCTGCCCGGGCATCGAACCCGACCGACATCTCCTAAAGGAAAAGTATGCTCTGACGGCATTGTGATTCAGTATGGATGTTCAAGACGGGCAGTCTATTAACTTTTTATTTATATATCATACGTTCTAAGGCTTTCAGTATGCTAACTTCGAATTATCTGACAATTGGTTTGAAATGTGACGATGCGGTTTTTTTTAATCTAAATAAATAAAAATAAATTGCTGAATGTATGTAAGCCCATTACTTCAGCATGTACCTGTTTTTTTTATTGTGTTTATAATTGTCAAGGTTTCGATGAGAGAAAATATTTAAAAAATTGTACGGACATGTGGAAGATTTGGGTTATAACTGCTATATATAAAACTGAGTGAGACAAAATATAGTGATATTATATAGTTTTTATAAATATTTAAAAATTGACCTTCAGTTATCATTTCCTTTCATGATTGTGCTATAAAGGAAAGATTTAGTTTTAATTTAGTACACACGGGCGAAGTATTGGCTGGCAGCTAGTATAAAATGATTATTCTTAGAACATTTATTTATAGAAGTCATATCAGTAATTAATTATATCTTTATACTAACTTATTTTATAGTGGATGTGTGCCTGCGACCACAAGATAGAGGTGAAATCGTATCAGTATATCAGTTCAAACTTTTAATTACATTAAATATTTTTTTAATTTTTATTTTTTTTAATTAATAACTAATTTTATCCAAAATTAGCTGACATGGCGAAAGTTGTCCTATCCTGATAATAAAAAATTCCTAAAATCGGACTGCAGCGACTCCTATATGTTACAATTGTGAATCTAAACCATTCTTGAATCCACCTGGGGACGCATACAAAAACAATCATCGAAATCTGTTCAACCGTTCAGTCACATACACACATACATTATATATATATATACAAGAATTATATATATAAGGATATATATAATATTATTTTATCGCTATAATACGTAATAATAGAAACGATGCACTCGATGCAGACAATAAATTTGGTTGATGACCACTGGAGCGTCCACTTCAAAAAATATATGCGAATGCCGTTTTTAAAATTTTGCCGCTTAAAATATGACCAATAGTCTACATATAATGAAAAGATACTTCCTTTAAATCTCTACATCAAAAATAAAAAACATATCGGCATATGTTTATGGCCATTCCTTGCGGAATGTTTCGTTGTTGGGTTCTATGATACTGATTTTCTGGATTCGATTTACCATATTTTAATGGCCAATGAAGCGAACGGGAATTAACCAGTATAACATTATCTAATTTAATTTGGTCAAGGAAACATAATCGTACATGCAAACAAAAACATAACTTTCCTTCGTGAAATATTTGACGGGTTCATGTTAACACTGGCTCATTCGTGATCGATATAACACGATATCAAACGTAAACAAATAAACGCCACGTGGTACCGGGGGCGTTCGTCCGACAGACTTTTGCCACAGTTCGACGACCCAACGCGGCGTAATTAAGAGTTCAATATCGACTCGAATAAAACCGACTGATCGTCTTTTGTTTATATAATTGGCGGCAAATAGATTTGCTGCACGTAAATCTAAATTTATTTAGTTTAAAATTTATTACTACTAAGCGATAGGAGTTTTGGCGGGATTTTAGTAATTATGTAGTGGATTTAATATTCTATTCGTAATAGCTGTGCCCGCGACTTATTCCGTATGAAAACTTATGTGACAAACCAAGGATTAATAAAGTCATCTGAATGTATAATTTATGAAGTCCAATTACTTTTCTCTCGTACTTAAGTCACGTCTTCATTAAAAGTACAATAACTTTTGACAGACCGAACAGATTTTAATGAAACAAAGACTGAAAAATATTACTCGAAAATACGATTTCTTGAAGAGGCTTTATCATGAACGCATTGGTACATGCCTAAAACTTCATTGTGATCGGTGGAGTAGTTAAGAAAGTGTAACAAACAAACAAACTGACATTTGTATTCACAAGATAAATATATTCATATATATATTCATTTAGTAGTTAACAATTTAACGATTAAATTTTCTTTAATTTTGTCTTAAAAAAATCCTGTATCCTGTTTTACAAAATGTTGGATTCCTATTAAAATCCCTCGAGCTGTTAAAAAGCGATCGACATATGGAACCATCAGAACACACTTTCAATTCTTCCGCGTGAATTTACAATAAACAATTTAATAAGAAATACGTGCGTGTATCAGTGTACACACGTAAGAAATGAAACTTCTTTATGACATCATTTTTCGAAAAATGATCTCCTATATTTACAACTTTACAGAAATTGGTTAAATAAAGCTAAATTAGATAAAGTTTAAGCAAAAGGTTTTTATTATAAACATGGATACAAATAATTCAATTATTTTACCTTATTGTTACTAAGATTATAATAGCTTTTCATCAATTTATAATTAATATATATTAAGCGCACCTTTAGAAATAAACTGTGCCATGCGTAACGTAAAAATGTACAGAAATTAAGATGGCGCGTAACCGAAAAACGTTACATACGTTTTACATGCTCTAAAATTCCTCCCTACGTCGATAAAGAAGTTTCACTTCAACAATAAAATATACCACCAAGTGACGAGTTATAGTGAAATGGAAAGTATAAAAACCTCCATGCGAAGAACTCATTGTGAGCACACACCGTGGTTCTTCAGTGATATCTCGAGCCTAGGTCGTCCCCGGATGGAGCCCTCGAGCTGTCACTATCGCGATACAGTAACTCACCCACATCACTTGTACACACATGAGATCACCTCACACACGTGCACACATTACACACATAGTGGAAGGGTTTTACTTTTTTTTTCCCTTAACCGAACTGAATCGAGTAGTTTAGTTCGTTTCACATCAGATATACATGTAAACGTTTGTAAATCATGCAATCTCAATTGTATGACTCACAAACGAGTATATGTATGAATAGCTTAGAATAGTTTAGCTAGGTCAGATCCGAGGAAACAGCAACAGCCCAAGCCGAGGTGAGCCGCGCACCCTTGAGCTAGTTGCCCAAATAAAATCGGCTGAGTGCCCTAAGCGCTCGCCTTAGTAGCCCGGTGAAGCTGTAGAGGTCTCCAAAAAGGCCAATAGCGTAGTCAGTTCGAAAAAAAAAAACTCATTGTGACCATTTTGAGTTTTTAATTGTATTGTTTTGCCCTGATTTCACTTGGCTCCCGTATAAAATATCTGGAATTTTTGGCGGGATCCTGATATGTCATGTAGTGAACTTTTATATTTTATTCATAATCTTGTGTTATTTCGCTCTATATTTCGTAATATTGTTTTTTTATACGTAATACAGTTTGGTTATTGTGCACATGTGAAGTGGATCGGAAATAATACCACGCGACGATGGATTCTGACTTGCCACAAAAACCTCCTGGAAAGTTCTAACAAGACCGCTACCATCTTGTTAGTTCATTGAAATTATCGCAAGAAACTTATAATACCATTACCTACTCGACAATGGCAGTAATAACCTACTAGAAGATTGGTTGCCAAAAAAAAATCTACCTAAAGTCAGACGTTTATCACGTGACATGCGGTAAATAATAATATCTCGGGAAAACCCACACGTCATGTAGCAAATATGACATGTATAAGTCTTCAAGAATGGAGGCCCTTTGAGTCATATTGGGCGCAAAATTCCGCATCATATATCTACCCTTTCGACTAAGGAATTTAGTATTTTTACCTCTTTATTGTATTTTGATTCGGGTCATACAGTGACCTCGTCAGCCAATTGATTGCCAGAAAAGCAAATAAGAAACTATTTTTAACGTCTAGCATAATAAATCTCGAACTGCTTCTCCCGACGTCAATGCTGCTACATACAGTCCTTGCAAAACTTTCTGACCGCTGTGAATATACGAGTAGGTGAGCAGGACACAGATGTAGATCTATATACGCATTCCGAGCCGAACCGAACCTTATTGCACAGGTGAGGCTGACGAGGGGAGACGACTGGTTGGGTACCCAGTAGTCTCTCTATAGTAGGACGAAGCCTGGCGTTCACTCGCCAGGCTGCCGCAGGGGTGGTTTCAAGACAGCAGGTTCGATCCCTGGCCGCCCCTACCATGCGGCGGACGGTACACCTTGGGGTTTTAGTCCGTGCGAGTCGGACATAACCCACTCCCTCCCCCGAGAGGGTGGCGTATCCATAAAAGATTTCACCACTAAATAATAAAAAAAAAACAAAAAAGGTCTATATACGTATTATACGACGAATATAACTTAAGGATAAATAAATTCAAATTTTAGATTCTTATAAATATATTGTTACTTTGTTTTAAGTTAAGCTTTTGATTATAATACATTCGCGGGGTGGTAGGGTTTTACAGCCTGACTGGGTCGCAACCACCGTGTATATGGCGAAGAAGCCCGTCATAGTGATTCCCTTCTGCGGGTCGCGTTTCGGGATCAGCCTGTGCATGTCCAACTTTTCACAGGCCGGCATGGCAGCGGCGAACAGCGATAGATAGTGTATCACTCGGTGGTCGCCATTGTTTTTGGATTGTACTGTGCTTACCATTAGGCATAGTGCAGTCACTTTGCCGTGCTACAATAAAAAAAAAACCATTATGCGTAATTTCGAAATTACGCCTATATTCAAAAAGGTTAACGGGTACTCTATATGTCTCTAAACTGACAGACAATAAGAACTATTAATAATGCTTTTGGAAAGTTAAATAAAACAACTGAAATAAATGAAACTTTTATTTATTCCCATCTACTTGTAATGACATTTTATACCAATTATATACGATTCTACCAATTTAGTCTATAATAACCTAACAATAATATTTTGAGAAATAATAAACATGACTTACAATTACAAGATGAAAATAATTATTGTGTATTTTGTATTTTCCACGACTAATTCCTTTTAAAATACTTATCGTTATTTTTTTTCCAACTGACTACGCTATTGACCTAGCAAGGTCTTGACAGCTTCACCGGACTACTAAGGCGAGCGCTTAACTCCTTTAGTCGATTTTATTTTATTTTGACAACTAGCTCAAGGGTGCGCGGCACACCTCGACTTGAATACTTATCGTATAATATCGTAAAGAGTCTGTAAGAAAAGAAAAAAAATGGTGCACGCTTCCTGCCTTCCCCTGTGGAGACTTAGTTTGAGCGCATCACTTTAAAACCATTTGACTAATTCTTCTTTTGTTGTGTTTGTAATTTATCATTACAAGGTTTGTATGTACAAGTATGTTTGAAAAACGGGAAAATGAATTTATGAATTAAAATCTCTATATAAAATGTTAAGAGAAGGAGACAAAAAGTCGTAAAGAGAAGTTCAAAAATATTACCAGTACTCACAAATAGACGTTCAGTTGTTCAGGCCCCATTTTTGAAGTTATACTTCTTTTGGCGTGTTAGGGAAAAATGATGAGAGTAAATTTTTACGATGCGCGCGCATACCGTCACGAAAAACCGACACCCTGAAGTTAGTTATAGTCAACATTTTGTTTCATTAGTTGTTTGTATTTCTTTGTATTAAAACTTTCAATGTATTAAATACCTTTTCCTATTGTTAGTGTCGTTTTTTCTACAAACGTAGAATAAGGCGAGAGATAAAATTTTTGAAAAGATTTTTATCTTGTTACGCCAAAGAAGTATAACATCTAACGCGTGTACATAAGTACACACACACTTTTTTTTAAAGTCATAACTTCTTTAGGCACGTTGAGCGGTATTTTTTTGGCAGGAGATAAATTTATAATATCGCGTCATGACATGCTAGTAAACGTGACCGACCGTGATGTGCTTGGGCGGCTTGTATTGGGCTAGCAACGCGTGTTATAAGAACCTGTGTACATCGAATATTATATTGAGATTGTGCAGCCCACTGCCCATCATATATTGAATTAATACACTGTATAAAAAGTATACAATTATTGACGTATATGTGAAAGAAAAACTAATGATAATAATTTCAATGTACAAATTATTAAATTTAAAAAATTCTCACTATAATTAATTTAAAAATTCAAAAGAGAATAGTTTAAATTCCATTGTTTTATGTTTTCACTTCTGTCGACAGTCCTTATGACAGCCTCGACTTTTTTTTAAATAATGTTTAATATAAAAAAAATAAACCGCCTTCGATGTGAAAAACTAATAAGGCACTAAAAAGCGAAAAATAACTGAATTATTAAATTAACCAAATTAAATAAAAAATATTGATATTTGCGCTACCTAATAATATATTTGAAGTCAATGCCAACCAAAATTCATATCATCTACATACAAAGTTTTGGTCCACTCTCGTGTCTCATGATGTACGAGTAT
>MU160825.1:0-14980 GCA_015888305.1 Antheraea pernyi | reverse complement strand
CTTTATGGACTTCACTTCTAACATTTTTTATAGCTTTCCAATACGTTTAGTAATTTTTACTGATCATTGTAGTTTCCCCACGATTCAAATGGAGGAATGAAACAAAATGAGTGCGTGTAACCGTCACACGCTATTGAAGTAAAACTTCTTTGGCGTTATATGAGCAGCTGGTAGATGGCACTACAGATAATGAAACTTTGATTTAATTTGTTACTTACATTGAAACCATATGGCAGCACGGTCGCGCGCCTATATATACACAATGAAACCTATTGTATCATTTTTATTATTATTCAATTTATTTTTTTCTTTTTAAAAAAATTTTGATTGATTTGTTACATACTACTTATTGACAAAATTAAAAATATTAAAATACCGGATGGTACAGAAACGTGACGCCATATTGCCGTAACGGACTTCCGTTGTATTGTCGTCCAGTTACCTTCTAGTCGCGCCTAAAGAAGTGTTACTTCAAAAAACTCAACTTTGGTCTTATCTGAGACATATATATAAAACATATATTAGAAAACTAAACCCATCTGTGTGGAAAACTCCGTAACTAACTGGTCAATAGAACCGAAAATAATAAAAACGAATGCCGTATGAAGAATATGCAAATGGAAAGAACATTACAACAGATCCGTATTTCGGTCAGTGTTTCAATTCTAATGAAATATATGCATGTAACAAACGCCGGGACAAAACAACGATGTTTTCAGATCTCGAAAGTTATGGAAAGATTTGAGGTGTTCGTCTGGCTTTGATTTCAAAATTCCGTTATGTAATTTTGGTTTGTAAACATGCTGAAACTGGCAAAGCGAACGATGAATAATAAATAATCAATTCATATGATTTTAGAGCAGTGTTACAAATGTGAATTCTATTTGTTTAGATAACACGTATTGGTGCAATCAAGTTCTAAGGTACTATTAAAGTTAGCTAGATTTTCGCTCTTAGAACGCAAGAACTAACCCTAGACCAAGGGAATTTCCAAACTAGGTTCCGCAGAAACCTAGGGGTTCCGTAGTATAGTCGTCAGGGTTCCGCCAAAATTATTTATTATTATCTATTAAATAATACCACGGTTACAAATATTATTTTGAAATAGCGCAAATTATGTGATGAGAAGGATTCATTACTTTTATAGTAGGTAGTTAGCAAGCATTCAGCTCGGACTATGTATGACCCAGCAGCGCACGTAGCCAGAGACAATGCACAAATAATGTGTATCAGTTATATTACACATTTCTTATGTTCTTATATAAATTGCAGAGTTCATTTGTAATCATTTTTGTAGGTGGTAGAGCCACGCTGAAGCTTTTTCTGGTTTCAGCATGAATGGGTCGGCTCGCCCGGGGTAATACCACCCTCCCGCAGTAAACCGACGTGAAGTAACAGTGATTGCATCGTTTCGTTCGGTCAGTGAGAGCGCCGGAGACCCACTTCCCCTCTCCTCTCCCCCTCCTCTCCCAAACACAGGCTGGCAACGCACTTGCGACTCCCGTGGTGTTTGCAAGTGTCTATGGACGGTGGTGATCACTTAACATCAGGTGACCTACCTGGTCGTTTGCCTCAAGTGATATAAAAAAGAAAAATTTGATATGGGGTTCCATAAAATAAAAGGCATGTGGTCGGTGTTTCGTTATCCTTAAAGTTTAGGAACCAATGACCTAGATTATAAATTAACATATTTTGATATTCTTTTTATAAAACTACTCAGATTTTCGATTTTTTTAAATTATAAGACTGTAGCGTTTGAACACTTTTTGAACTGATGAACTAAATGACGATGTTCTAAAATGGTAAACACGCTGAACTTAGAAGGACTGTCTCTCTTGTGCAGCTACTAGAAGACACCCATAGGTGATTGGTGACAGACTTTTAATTTGAGGGTGGTAGAGACAGGCGGGTTTAGAAAAAGCCTTATTACCATGCTATGTTTTCCTTCACCGGACCTCTGGCTCATGAAATTTATCATAGTTATATATTTCAAGAATAAAATGGCTAAATAATTCTTCAATTATTTTAACTTTTTTCACACGACCACCCATTAAAATTTAATAATGTAAACATGGCAATAATGATTTGAGAAATAGGTTTGGCACTAGTAAATTACTTTAAATGTATCTATATATTTATATGTGAATTTTTTTAAACCTATTTCTAAGCACACTTTGCGCCTGGAATAGTGTTATATTTCGGCATAGTTAACAAGTTCATACAAAGAAGGAATGCGGAAAGACAGAATATTAAAAATACACAAAATAAATTAAAAATAATTATTATTTACATTCCAACTGAATGTCATTTAAATAAAAGTTTAAAAAAAGTAATCCTAAATGAAACAATCGCTCTAAATAAAGAACTTATATGCATCTGTTATATATTCCAGTAAATCCTAAATTACCGTAGCTGACGTAATAGGACAAGATTAAATAAAATGGTATAATTATATGTAAAAAGGTATAACACATTTTGAAAAAAACACGCATTAACTTTAAAATATTAAAAAAAAAATCGATTTCTCAACATTCATTAGCAAGATTTTAATATCCCAAGCGTGGTATTTTGCATAAGAAATTGCCAATATTTTTTAAACATATCAAAGTTTATTTAGATTAAATGAAGCGACGGTCGGTAGCTTGTGTACGAACAGAGGTGGCCGTAAATCTGATGAGGTGAGGTCCCGCGACCTGTATGTAGGTCGACCGTTTGTTTGGTGCCGCGAATGTTGATCTCGTTGATAGAGTCAATAATTTGAATATTATAATTTACCTTCTCTAAACTGCAAAGTGACTTGTTTAGCAACTATATTACAGTATTTTACCTGTCTACTGTATACCTTTTATATAGAATCAATACAATTTTTTTTAAACCTTCGCTCCATTTAACTCCTTACCCCAAAAAAAAGAATAAAATAGTATAATTAATTGTCGTACCACAACTTAGGAGGCTGAAAATTTGGAGATATGTTTTTATGTGAGAAATCTAAAAAAGGGATTGGACAAAAATTGGCCGGAAATTCTGGATCTCGACGATGACGATACCTATCATGGATTTTCAGTCTATCCATGATTGTGGATGTTCTTGATTTATGCTATCTTTAGTACCAGGCACTACGTAGTCACTTTGTCATATTACTATAAAAAAAGTAATACAATAGGCCCGATAAAAGCCGTTGCTAAGTTGTTGACACGGCATTGATATTCGTGGGTTTCTGTGAGTAAAATTTTCCAGTTTCGATTTTATATGTAACTTGTTGATATTCTGCGCTATTTATTAAATTACCAATATTTTTTTGGTATAGAGAAAAAACATAAGAGCACAATGATAAGTGAGATACAATTTCAATGAATGAAGTGTTGATATTTTCATATATTGTATAATAACCTGATAACATGATATTTAAGTTGGGTATGTTAATTTTTTTTCCATACTTGTTTGTTTCGCGTACAGATCATTTGGAATTGGCAATATGAAGGATAGAGGGGTGATCGCAATTTGTTACAATTCACTATTCAATCCCTTGGTGTGTACATGAGCATAATATAAAAGTCGCTAAAATTTGTTAGTCCTGATACAGATGCAAGTCAGAGAGTCGTGGTAATTTAAAAAGTCCGTTAAATGTCTTAAAATTAGCAATGACATATTTGACAAAATTATCGAATGATTTTATTACAGACTCATTCTCCATCAAGCCCAAAAGATCGAATGGATATGCACGAAAACCATCAAAAAGCATTATGTGCCCTAATCTTTTCGTGCTAACTCTGGGGCAATCTTGAAGCGAGTGTTCAAAGTTTTGCACAGGGATGTTAAATCGGTTCGTGATTAATTTATTTTTTGGCACGAGATAAATTTATAATTTCACGTCATGACATGCTAGTAAGCGTGACCGACAGCTCGCGCGACTTGAAGTCAGTCTAGCGATGCGTAGCATAGTGCCCTGTGTACACCTAATATTGATATCTTGTCTCTGATAGAGAGGGATAGCGTCCGCCGTAAAATATAAGAATGCATTGTATTCCAATTACATTATAATTCGTCAGAAGCACATATTTTCAAAGAGAAAAAAAAAAGAATTATAGCTTTATTCGACCGTCCGTATACACGAATAGAGTCAGTGTCCGCTCAATAAATTAGAGTGTTGATAATAGTGTGTCCAATGTAGGCCGGTTGTTTTCCTGTTGGTAGTTCCTTGAACGCGTCGCGTCGCCTCGTTAGTAAACGAGGTGAGCTTGTAACGTATGTGTTTTGGTAACTATTGTTATGTATTTGTTACATTTATTTTTTTATATGCGTAGTTAATTTCATAGGTTTTTAGGATAAAAGTATACTAAAAAAATACAAAATAACTACTGATTCGATTCAAAAAACCTTTTACTTTTAGAAAAATACCTATAGTATATATAAGTATAATTATATCGCTTGGAAACAGAACTTTTTTCTAGGTGATAGGTATTCTATGTCTTTTCCTGTATCCTTCACAACGTGTATGAAACATGACATGACACGACATGAAAGCGTAACAAACACGTACATTTGAATTTATAATATTAGTTAGGACTAGTTACGATGTTTTTTTTTTGTGTTATTGAACACGTACGAAGTCACGGCCGATTGCTAGTTTAATCTATAAGAAAAAAGACATGTCTAAGACCTTGCCATGATACATTTTAGACGTTATTATGCAGAGGCCCTTGAGATTTTCTGAAATAACACAGCTACTTTACATTAGATGGCGTGCGAATCGTTTCATTACGAAGATAACAGGAATTGACTCTTACGCGAAACTAATTAATTTATAACAGTAAGTTAATATCTGTACTAAAATATAAAGCTGAGAAGTTTGTTTGTTTGGTTGAACTTGCTAATCTGAGAAACCATTGGTATTAATTAATGGTATTAAGTAAATTAATAATTTTTCAAATCATTTCGGTGTTAGATAAGTCATTTATCGAGGAAGGCCACAGAGTACATTATATAAAGTACATTATATAAATAGAGGTCGCACTCGTTCTTTCCAATCAGCGCCTCTATAATACTAGTTTAGAACTAATATTTGTCGGTTATAAATGTACATTTATAGCTATATATGTATGCATACAGCGGTACTGCCTAAATTGTATACAAGTTTTTGATGATTTTTATTTATGATGGATATATCCATCGTAAGGCAAATCTAAATACAAGTATTGCAGGAGTCAATGTTTATAAGTAGATCCACAGATAGATAAAATTGTTTGTGGGAGGCAAGAAAATTTAAGAGAGCACACTCTCGTAACAGATACGTAAACAAAGCGAATGAAAAAAAATATTTGAAAGTTGTGAGTTTTCAATGTCAAAATTAATTGTCATCCACCAACTTTTGTTATCAAACTTGCTAAAAAAAATATAATAGTGCCATCTAGAGAGTGGATTGGTAACCAAAAATAGACGAGCCTTTTCCATACAAATCTGATTCTGAGAAGTGAAAATAGCGTGAGGAAGGCTATAGGATATATATCATCACGCTAAGACCAATAGGAGCTGAGGATCAATGAAGAATGTTTCAAAATCGGGGTTTTTCCTCTTGAGAGCTTCCGCTGCGTGTTAGCGTTAGCCCAAAGAAACTATTCCACGCGGACGTCGTCGCGTAAAAGTTAGTTTATTTAATTCACTAGCTGACCCGTGCCTACTTTGTTGGGCAATAATAGGCATTATCAAGCTACAACTTTTTTCTACAGCTCAATCATATATCTCTCATTGTTAAGGCAGCGTTCGTAAGAAACGTTTTTGTTCCACCATTTTTCTCCGACTCCCCAGATATTACCCCCCTACAACATCATAAACTTTACCTCTTTATGATATTAGTATCAATAATATAATTAGTTAATAGCTTCTGCTCGCGATTTCGTACGCGTGGAATGGTTATTGTGGGCTAAGACGCAGCGGAAGCTCTGAAAAGGAAAAAATACCCCGATTTTGCAACATTCTTCATTGCTGCTCCGCTCCTATGGGTCTTAGCGTGATGATATATAACCTTCCCCGATAAATGAGCTATATAACACTGAAAGAATTTTCCAAATCGGACCTGAGATTACCCACTACATCGTCACAACGTCACAAACTTTACCTCTTTATAATATTAAGTATAGATAAATAAATATTTGTAAGTCGTATCTGAAATTTATTAAGTTGACATATACAATTTTTCAAAGAGTTCACGTATTAGAGCGTTAAAAATATCTATACAAAAGCCGAGGTCATGTTTTTACACGTATCCTATAACACGGGACGCGGATCCGATAATACCTAGTAATATGTGATATGATTCATACCGTGGTAATATATTCACCACGGATGTGCTCCTCTTATTTGGGGATTTTGTTTACGGATTCGTTGCGAAAAATTTCGTTGCTTAATGTTCGGATATGTTGTTAAAAGCAGGCAATGGTAATAAAGAATGACTTTAGAGCTCGACAGCGGGGAATGTTTCAATTTCTGAGGAGCCTTCTAAAGCTTGAAGTGATTATATGAACACCACGTTGAAATGCCTATGTTAGAATCCCAAAATAGATATTTTGGTAAGGATAATTTGTGATGTAAATAATGCGTTCTTGCCTAACTGGCTTGAACTATGACCTTCATCTTGAAAATCTTTTATGATGTCATTTTACGATATAAATTTAGTACATTTTTTTTTCGTAAAACAAAAGAAAAGCAACATGGGCGTAATCGATACTACAACATACGCATATATTAATATTATAAAACTGGAGGGTTAGTTGGTTTGTTTTTTTTCACTTCTCGAACTGACTACGATATTAACCTAGCAAGGTCTTAACAGCTTCACCGGAGTACTAAGGCGAGCGCTTAAGGCACTCAGCAGATAATTGTTGGTTTGTTTGAACGCGTTAATTTCAGGAAATACTGTTCTTCCAAAAAATCTTCCAGTGTTAGACCGCTAATTTATCGATGAAGTATATAGGCTGTGTATTATCACGCTAAGACCATTAGGAGCGGAGCACCAGTGAAGAATGTTTCAAAATTATTATATTTTTTTCATTTCGAGAAATTCCGCTGCGTGTTTGCCCAAAGTAACAATTCCACGCGAACAAAGCCGCAGACAGACGGTAGTCTATTATATATACATACGTATTAGCCAACGATTAAACGCGTGTGTGACCGCAACTATGGAATAGTGAGAAACGCCTCTAGACGGTAAGTCGACCTGGTTAAATTTGCACCGCAACATGAATGGCAAAAGGAAGCCCAGATGACGTCACAGTATGAAATGTCTAACACGTTCTCGGTTGATAAGGAAAATAATGAGGAAACCTAAACGCGTCCTGCATCGTAACTAACATGTTGTGGCTATAAAATATGACGTGGTATAACGTAGGTCAAGATTAGGCCTGTGGGTTAGTGTTACCGCGGTGTTTTGCATACACTTTTACGTTCGCTGAGTTAGTCATTTATTCGCTGAATATTTTTTAGGTTTTTAATCGATTTCAAGGAGCGTCTCAGTTCGGTTATATTTTCTATGTTACTTGCCTTAGAACTTTGTCAGTTCCTTTATTTATTAGATATAATAGGAATGTAAATCTAAAGAGTCGGTACTTTGTCCATTCTTGTAAAAAAAAAAATTGTTGCAGGTGTCTTGGAATAGGTAATGTGTAGGTGGTAAAGCCACGCTGCAGCTATTACTGGTTTCAGCATGAATGGGTCGGCTCGGCCCGGGGTAGTACCACCCTCTCGCAGAAAACAGACGTGCCATTTCGACTGCGTGCCTTCTTCATTCACCACTAAGCTCGGTGAAACTGTGACGGCTTTTGAAACGAACAGCTTAGTCAGTGCGAATAAGAAACTATATTGTTTGTACTTTATTAGTTGGGGCAAAGGCTCAATTTTAAAATAACTAGTGATCGTGTAGCAGTTGAAAATCGACAAAGTTTCAGTGTTAAGATAACACTAAAGATTATCAGTATAAAGTTAAAATTAAGCAAATCGGTTGAGAAACAGAGGAGGAAGAAGTTCATAACTGTTTTCTCTCTACCTATTTATATCTGAATAGCGTATTGGAATTTATATTCATTTTCCTTATTACTTTGGCCTCTTTAATAATAAGTAAAATTAGTTAGTACATACCTGCAACTTTGTTAATGTATCTTTAAATTATAACATTAAATAAAAACGTTATTCTTTTTCAAATTACATAATTATCATGACTGCTTAGGTGCTTCGTAACATTTGTAAAAGTAATTGTATGTATGTTAGATTGCTCTTTCAATTGTTCTTTTTTAGTCTTTTTAATTTTTGTACTTTAACGTTTGAACATGATAATTCTAGATGTGGGACTGGTTCTCTCAAGTGCAACTGCTCGAACACATCGTCAGGTTCTTGGCGATAGATTTTGAACTAGTGGGTGGTAGCTAGCATGACGGACTTAGAAAGAGCTCTACCACTAAGCTATGTTTTCATCCAAATGTTTTCCTTCATCGAAAGCTCTGATTCAGTTGCGAGGATTTGAACCTACATCGATCGACGCGGTGTTCTAATCTCAATGCCATGAGCTATCAACGCTTCTATTCTAAATGCCAATATAAGTTCCAATGAAGCTGGTTTAATCCAGATAACGAGAAAAACTGACAGAAACAACACTACAGAACTACGTGGACGTCGCCACATATTTACAGCAGCAACCATCCCGGCAAGAATGAAGAAGAAGTTCGAAAACTCTTATCTTTGTCGTAGTGTGAAGACGTGGAATCGTCCCCCAACCAATGTATTTCCTTCCTCATGTGACACGAGGTCCTTCAAACGAGGCGTGAAGAGTTCAAAGTTCAATGTCAAAATTACAAATTACAACATTATATGTTTTGAAAAATCCTAAATATCTTACTAAATCAAACCACATCAGCAAGTTCCCAGTTCCAAGGCAGAAAGAGCAGATATTCCATTGGTCATTTGTGAACTGATTTCGATCTATTTGCTCTTTTATGATTCCATAATTATAAGCAAACCATTGGCTATTATCAAAATATACCATATATTCAAGAACTCTAGTTTTTTAACTTTGGAGGTATTATTGCAGCATTTGGATGAAGACTGCCGTTGGCATTTAACATTAGCAGTCACCGTTAATTATGTGACTGTACCGTACTTTCCATCAAGTATTGTGCAGTCCTTTTGCCGAACCAGTATATTTTTTTAATTAAAAACACTTTTTTGGGTCATCTTAAAAAAATTTAAAGGTGCTCCAAATTGACAGACAATATAATTCTATCTCATTTATTTGTATAGATAAATAGTTTTTCTACTTCCATCCAATCCACAAACGATCAATTAACCCGAATTAGTCTTGTTACTATTAGAGAAATTGTCTTGCAAGTTATTTTCATTGGCAATAAATATGCGTTGCGAGTACTACAACATACTCGAGTAGGTTGTACCAAGCCGATAATAACGGTCGACCTAGAAAACCTTGGATCACAATACTAACGAGCCTCGGCGAGTAACTGTCGTAGACGAAATGTCTACCTACGTGGTCCTCTATTCACTTGTAGATATAAATAAAACTATGTACAAAAATATATGTTAGTATATTGGATACTTTAAGTTAGGTTAAGATTAAGTAAGTTAGTTTTTTTTTATGTCATAGGAGGCAAACGAATAGATGGGTCACCTGATGTAAGTGATCACCACCGTCCATGAACACTTGCAACACCAGAGAGTCACAAGTGCGTTGCCAGCCTGTGTTAGAGGGGAAGGAAGGGAATGGGAAGAGGAAAGTGGAAGGGGAGGAGAGGTGGGTCTCCGGCGCTCTCACTGACCGAACGAAACGCAACAATGCAAGCATCGTTACTTCACGTCGGTTTTCTGTGAGACGGTGGTACTACCCCGGACGAACCGACCCATTCATGCTGAAACCAGTAATAGCTTCAGCGTGGCTCTACCACCATTAAGAAACTACACTAAGAACAATTTAGTTAAGGAAAGTTGACACATCTAAGTATTTGTTCCTGAATAAGGTTTTATTATAATTCGCCACCAGTTGGTGCGAAACTGCCACATCGGTCTGCAAGAGACCCACGGCAGGCTTATAGGTCTCTTCCTGACGGAAGGTAGGGGTAAACCCCACGACAGAAGTAAATGTATGCAAATTCCGAAAAATTCGGTAGTACATGTCGGTGATCGCACCTGCGGACTCCAAATTGACATTCCACTCGAAAACCACGTCTTTATGGCTGCAAGCAAGCAAAAACTCCGGCATATACCGATGTAACTTTACAGAATTCGGCTGGAATCGGCTGACGGTGAAGGAGAACATCGTGAGGAATCTTAAACCCGACAAATGTTCTTGCAGTACCACCTTACCTATATGGGAAAATATAAAATTGTGGATTTGTTAGTTTGAAATCACCAAAATTTAAATATAGTTTTAGTGAATTTTAAAAAGCAACTTTTTTTTACTTTTTCCTTAGGCTATTCTAATTTTATAAACTAACTAGCTGTTATCTGTGACTTTGTCTGCGTGGAGGTTACCAAAAATCTTATGTTCAATGTAAAAGTACGAGAGGGGTGCGCGCGGTGTACAGCCCCTGGCCACATTATTAGACGCACCGTTGTTTGGTTTTTACAAAATAATTGTTTTCGAAGAAGTTTATAAACAGTTGTCTTATATTTAAAGGTTGATTAGTATTTATTTAATGAACTTTTATTCAAGAGATGAATTTGAATTAAATTCAATTGAAATTTGAATGAATTTATACATGAAAAGAGAAGTGGCTAAAGTGGTGATTACAAACAAAACTCAGCTCCTAGGAAATATTATTCATGTTTGGAATCATCATCCTCAAATGCAGAACACAGTACAGTCTTGCATTGATGGCATGCCGCGCAGAATTAAAGCTCTCATAGCTCTCAACAAAATATTAAGTTTTCATTACGTTTTCTTCATTTTCGTTTTGGAGGTAAATACATATTTTTTCTATAATGACGATGTTTTATTAGTTTTACAGGTACTTACGTTATTAATAATATAGTAAATATACATTGTATCTCATAAAAACAATACATCTGTACAGTATCACCTGATAATTAACGTTTTATATAAGATCTTATGATGCGTCTAATAATATGGCCAGGGACTGTATGATCCTGCTTCTTT
This sequence comes from Antheraea pernyi, assembly GCA_015888305.1. Classification (NCBI taxonomy): domain Eukaryota; kingdom Metazoa; phylum Arthropoda; class Insecta; order Lepidoptera; family Saturniidae; genus Antheraea; species Antheraea pernyi. The sequence goes on along the minus strand of MU160825.1, from coordinate 3,828 downwards.
GGTTTTTTTCTCTTTCTGAAATAACTTAAGTCACACACAGTGAAATTGTGAAAGTCGCACCAAAATTGTCCCAATTGTTTCAGATATTAGCAAGCAGACAGAGTAAATTTTGAAAACCGTTCTTTCGTTAATGTACTGCATATATTTTCACATCTATATAGTAAACAGCTGTTTAATTTAACATTACAAATAGACACTTCAATTTTATTTATTTGTATACAAAACAAATCATGAGATCAATTGTAGTATGAGAAAATTAAAATAAAATATTTACTTATAAAATGTATGTTTAGCAATGTTAATGCATTGAATAAATTATTCAGAATTTATCTTGTCTTGAGATAAAGAACACTGTGACTAAAATTATAATATAATTAGCAAATATATTATCCGAGAACATTTAGATTTAATTGCGTTTATATGAGTGAATAATATTATTGCAATTAAAAATGTCTTTTGTTGAATTTTTGTGAACCGTAAGATATATTAACAATAAAATGTTCTTTTATTTTTCTATTTTAAGTAAAAACTGATCTATTATCGCAAGTATATAGCTATAAAACTGGAAACAGTGTTGTTTTTTCTGCATTTCGTTAGTGTGTATTTGCATTTGATAACAATCAAAGTTACGATGTTATTCATATTGGGTATTTTTATATTATTTAAAGAATTACTAGAATCTGATCGGTCGTTCCGTAGATTACTGTTCACAGAGAAACAAACTTTACCTCATTCTAAAACCACTAATGGTCCAATGGTCGATATTCGACCATAATTAATTGATTAAGTTAATATAGTTAAAGTCTTTTGGTGAAAAGGCGTACAAATACTTTAGATTGTGTGGTATCGAGACATCAATAATGGCTGTGACTCGTGGATTGTAAGAAAAACACTATCTTCAATTATTTATTGTGCTCGTCAACTGCACTGCTGCCAAACAAAAATAAAAACTTATTGCAAAACTTCTTATCTCTGCCGTACCGTGAAGCTGTGGAACAATCTCCCGGCCAGTGTGTTCCCTCCTTCCTATAATATGGGGTCCTTCAAGCGTAACGTGAAGAGACATTTATGCAAGCCGGCATGACAGCGGCGACCGGTGAGGGATAGTGTGTCTCTCGGTGGTCGCCATTGTTTTTAGATTATACTGTGCTCACCATCAGGCACAGTAAAGTCACTTTGCCGTGCTACGATAAAAAAAAAAGAAAATCGGCTGAGAAACAGAAGAAAAAGACATAATTTTCCTTTGGCGTGTACTATGAATTACATAAAATTGATGTTAGATGGAAGAAAATGCCTTGTGTTACCAGTGTACAAGTCCAAAAGTGCAACACAGTATTCATTCATTCATGTTCTGTATACTCAATATAAAATAATTTACAATAATGTCTTCTCGCATTATCACCGCATTGGACCACTTAGCGGCACAAGTTATAACTTAAGCCATAGTAACGGTTGACCCACATAAAGGGGGGTTACTTAACGAGTAACTAACAGTTATATCCTGATATGGGACCTCTCGGAACTTGGTTGGTGAGATAACGGGTGTCTGAACACGGCTTTATTACATAGAATTAGGTATTTCAAGATATATTTTACATTTAAATGCGATTTAATATTTTAGCGACATTTCAATATCAGCCAAATACAATTGTAACAGTTCATATAAGGTGTTTAATTTTTTAAAGATTTTGAGTTTATATACACTGAGAATAAAGTTCAAATTTTGCCGTTCATAAGGTTTTTAGTGTTTTTATAATCTTCATATTTTACATAGCTGTGCCCGCGACTTCGTCCACGTGGAAACTGTTGTAAAAAAAACGAATAAAGTCATCTGAACGTATTTAGTCCATTCGCTTATCTACTTTTCTCTCATACTTAAGTTGCGGCGCCATAAAGTTCAAATTTTGGCGTTCTTAAGGTTTTTGGTGTTTTTATAATCTTCATATTTTACATAGCCCGCGACTTCGTTCATTTGCAACCTGATGTTCAAAACAATGACTAATAAAGTCATCTGAACGTATTTAGTGCATTCGCTTATCTACTTTTCTCTGATAAAAGTCCCTTAAAAAATAATGAGAAAAAAAAATCTACTTTTCTCTCATACTTAAGTCGCGGCGCCATTAAAATTATAATAACTTTTGATAGAGCGGACCGATTTTAATAAAACAAACACTAAGTTACTCCCGAGGCTATGCTTTAAGATTTTCTTATATGAGGTTTTATTGTGAACCCAGTACTTTAGCAGTGATGCCTGTTCATACAAACAGACAGACAGATAACGATACATTTATTAAATTCTCATCCTTTTTACGTGGTTATCTTTTTTTAATTTTTTTTTCCGGACTGATTCCGCTACTGGCCTAGCAAGGCCTCAACAGCTTCACCAGACTACTTTTTTTAAAGTTATTTCACTCCATTTATTAATATACTTAAGCAAATATTTGAAAGTATACTCATCATAGTGTGGGGTCGTGACTGTATTCATGTTATTATGTGTTATAACTATTTAGCAACATTATTTAGAACTTTTTTTTCGAGTAACGGTTGCCCTACATAAATGTGAGATTATTATCGAATGGCTAACAGTTAAAATTCACAAGTGATATGTGGCCTCTCAGAATTTGAATGCCGGAGTAACGGGCCTTTAACATGAGATTCTTTTTGTACTAATTTTGTAATGGCACTATATTGTATCATGTTGTATGCTGTTATTTAACAGTGTTCAGTTAATTTTGTTACCAAAATATTAGTGTGTATAGTTTTGATAATTTATAAGAAACTTTTTTCTTATATATTATAAGAGGCAAACGAAGAGATGGGTCAGCTGATGTTAAGTGATCATCACCGTCCATAGACACTTGCAACACCAGGGGAGTCGCAAGTGCGTTGCCAGCCTGTGTTGGGGGTGAAGGGAAGAAGGAAGGGGAAGTGGAGGGTAGGTGGGTCTCCGGCGCTCTCACTGATCGAACGAAACGCAACAATTCAAGCACTGTTACTTAACGTCGGTTTTCTCTGAGAGGGTGGTACTACCCTGGACGAGCCGACCCATTCATGATGAAACTAGTAATAGCTTCAGCTTGGCTCTACCACCTACAGAAGACCTACCTACCTACCTAAGAAGTTACTACTGTATATTATTACTCTATACAGAAAATACGTGATTTTCAATTTAGACATTCAGTTTACTGAGTAAGTGGGACCTGAATCTATCTATTTAGTACATTATTAGTGATAGAAGCCATTCTAGCATTAGACAAGCACCAAAAGAAGGTAAGGGGTCTATGTGTAATTTATTTTTGATATTATGAAGAATGAGGGGCGTTAGAATATAAAGGTAATAAAGATACTCGCAATTTTAATAGTATTCTAATACTTACGTAAGCATAAGAAAGAGGGGTCTGCGTTTTGTTAACTTTTGCTGACAAAAATAACCAAAATTACATTAGCGTAGTTGAAAGGCCACCTATTTTATGTCAAATATACTGGTATATTAGTATATACTATTATGCAATATACTGTATAGTATATTGAATATATGCAGCAATTAGATTGGGTTTTTAATGCTAAAAGCCGCACAAAACATTGTCTTTGGATTTCTTTAATTTTGGCTACCAACTGTATATACCAAATATATACCAAATAACAAATGTCTACAAGGCGGAAATAAAAATTGAAGCTCACTGTATTATAGTAGTCATTAATAATTGAAACATATATATATACATAACATTATAGTGTTTATTTTTTATTGGGATCTCCCAAAAAGGTGAACCTATTTTGACGAGACTTCTGGCAAAAGACTTTTCAGAGTATTATCTAGGTTGCAAA
>MU160824.1:0-61487 GCA_015888305.1 Antheraea pernyi | reverse complement strand
GAGCGGTTATAATAAAGGTCACGTTGTAAGAAGAAAGTAGCGGCTAGCATTCGTGCACGGCTGGAAAGGGAATAGGAATTGTTGGAATAATAATACATGACGTTACCAGCGGCAGTAAGTACCGGTTGGAGTTTTTGGTGGGATCTTGAAATGTCATGTAGTGGACTTTACATTTTATTTAATAATCTTGTGTTCTTTGTCTCTCTATTTTGTAATATTGGTGGTGATAAGTGAAGTGGATCGGATATAATACCATAGAGCATCTATTCTGACTTACCACAAATACTCCCTGGAAAGTTCTAACAAGAGTGTCACCATCATAATATGACTAGCTTCTGCCTGCGACTTCGTCCGCGTGGAATAGTTACTTTGACCTAACGCTAACATGCAGCGGAACTGAAACATTTTTCATTGGTGCTCCGCTCTTATTGGTCTTAGCGTGACAATATATAGTCTATTATAGCCTTTCTTGATAAATGAGCTAACACTGAAACGATGTTTTAAATGGGACCAGTAGGTCCTGAGGTTAGCGTGTTAGATAGATCATTTATCGAGAAAGGCTATAGGGTATATAGCGTTAGCCCAAAGTAACTATTCCACCGCGAACGAAGCTTACTACTCTTCTTTCGAACTTGTCTCGAGCCGTCATTCAAATTAAAATAACTTTTGATAGAATGGTCCGATTTTAATGAAACAAAGACTAAATTACTCTCGAGGTTTTATTGTGAACCTAGTACTTGCTAGCAGTGGTGCGTGTTAATATAAACAGACATTTTTTTAAATGTTTGAAATGTATTTTATTACTAGACTAGACACTACTAGACACCTACAATAGTTTTTCTTCACGAAAATCTAAAAAGTACAGACACGTTAGATTTACATTGTTATTGTATCTATAGATCACCTACTCGACAATTACATTAATAATATACTAGAAGATTGGTTGTCTATACTAATACTAAAAATATTATAAAGAGGTAAAGTTTATGAGTTTGTGACGTTGTAGGAGGTAATCTCTGGATCTACTAAACCGATTTTAAAAATTCTTCCACCAATGGAAAGCTACGTTATTTATGAGTGCCATTGTTAACACGAAATATGAAAAAAACTTTTTTGTATTAGTCTGATTTGCAAAGTAAGTCTGAGAAAAAACGACCGAACGAAAACGTTTCTTATGAACGCTGCCTTAACGATGAGAGATATAATGATTGAGTTCTAGAGAAAAGTTGTAGAGCTCTATAATGCCTACAAAAAAGTCAACAACAGCATCCGTCACAAAAAAGTTAAACACGTATTAAATATTTGGTTTAAAAAGGTTTCGTAATCAATAAGCCGCGCTCGCCCGAGGAAAGTTCGCGTTATCCTTTTTCGCAAGTCTAACCTAACGTAACCAAAGCGAGACAAAAGAGCAAGATGGCGAACATTCAGCGACCGCGGTTCATTTAATACGAGACCTTTAATACGAAGCAAGGGTTAAATATGTATTTAAGTGTTTTGTAATAATACCGCATATGTCTAACTTCAAGGTTTTATTTTATTATCGCAGCGGAATAAAGTGTTTTAATAGTGGTAGAGCTACGCTGAAACTATTACTGGTTTCAGCATGGATAGGTCGGCTCGCCCGGGGTAGTACCACCCTCTCATAGAAAACCGACGTGAAGTAACAGTGACATGAATGGATCGGCTCGCCCGGGGTATTACCACCCTCTCATAGAAAACCGACGTGAAATAACAGTGATTGCATTGTTGCGTTTCGTTCGGTCAGTGAGAGCGCCGGAGGCCCACCTCCCCTCCGCTCTTCTCCTCTCCCACCCCTAATCCCTTCCCCCAAAGGGTGGCAACGCACTTGCGACTCCTCTGGTGTTGTTAGTGTCAATGGACGGTGGTGTTCGTTTGTCACTTATGACATAAAAAAAGTCCGTTGTGCCCGCTAGACAAAAATAAAATGAAAAGGTACCGGTTGAGCGTGTACCCGACGCGCCTGCGTACGTGCACGGGTCGCGGCGCGTGCGCGTGCTGGTGCGGCGCGTGGAGGGGACGCGTCAGCGACACCATGCTGCCGGACATCGGCAGGGACTCGCCGGACCCGCCGCCGTTACTCGCCGACGGCATCGACAAAGGCTTCTGAAGGAACCAATTCACTGGAACAAACATCTTCATCATCTCCATTTATTTCACTTTACTCCGTTGCTGAAAATTGATAAACACCTATAAAACTTGAAAATCATGCTGCCACTTTAATATATCTGTTGCTAATCCATCGTACATTTTAATGATATCCCGTAATGTTTTGCGGTAATTGCAATATAGCTGAACATTATTATTTTAAAAATCCTAATGAGTAACACAAGAAATATCATTTTTCTTTACGTGATTTAAAGAAAAACTAGAATACAGTTTGATATAATCTTAGGTGGAATTACTTTAAAAGACAATAAAGTTCACAATTTGTCATTAAAAATATAACTGTCAAAATAGCAGATATATATACAATTTTTAATAATTTAAGTATCGCACTTTAGTAAATTATTTCCTCCTGATGAAAAGACTATTGGTCTTAATTCAGGGCTATTCAGAGATTTTACCTATCAAATTTCCAATCAGCCCAATATTATGTACCAATTAAGATAAACCTATTTTCATAAGCTTTCTTTATCGATTCAGATTATTTTTGATACAACTGAATAGCCCGGAAAAGGGGTATAATCTTTAATTATTGCGATAGATGGAAGAACATGTTCGGCAAAATAACTACACTACACTTGATAATAGTAAGCAAATTATATTACTAAAAAATCAAATTCATATTATGGAATATTGATATTCGAATTATCGTATATTACCGATTCCGCTGATGTGAAATTTCGAGGGAATAGACTTTGAATGATATATTTTATGGTGAGGAGTAATATCTCCTGATGAAGCAGCAGGAATTTGTGCGTTCAGAATGCCGCGGAGTGAGCTGGTACCGACGGGTGCGGGTCGAGAGAGGAGACTGACTCGCTGACTCCTCTCCACCATCGGTTTCCAGAAGGCTCTGTACAATACATCATGCGATTTTTTGTAGATTTCACCTTATATGTATTTGGATAAAGTAATATACTCGATTACTCGCGTACTCAACCCATTATTAAAAAAATACTATTTATTCAATTTACGCCCTGAGAAGGCACTTATGAACGTCAGAACTACCACCGGTTCGGTAAACAACCCAGTCATCATCACAGACCAGTCATCGAGAAGAACCGGCAAGAAACTCGATCTGGTTTATCGTTTCATTATACATAACATACATTTTCATTATTACAACATAATCATATACAGTTACATTCCTTTTTGGTGTATGCACAGAGAGAGGCGTCATTTCCAGGCGTCGCCATCGTTCACATATTGATCCACCCTATTGAGCCTTTACGTATACCCACTTTACGTGACACTTGAACTTATCGGTACAAATCGGTAATATACTTTGGGAATTATAAAATCTAACACTATTACCTAAAAAACAGTAACAACTGGTCTTAGTAAGCCTGAAACATGGAGTGACCATGTTAGCCATATAAACATAAAGGTTTCTGGGAGGTAATCTCCAATTGTATATAAAAATTCACTAATTGAAAACTACATTATTCTGGGTGCTGTAGAGCATATTTTATTGTTATTAACTTTTATACTATAACTAACTTTTGCTCGCGTTAATATAGTTTTTGCCCTATCCCTCGGGAACAAAACTTTTTATGTAGATTAATTAACGATATTATAACTATATAGATATATCATAAGCGATTCGATGGGGCCCTTATTAAGGCTTGGATAGTTACCTTATTTTTAACGACTGCCTTGTCAATCCGCCCGTATCTAAACAACATCGTATGTGTACGTTATCGTGCCATTTGTTTTGTTAAAATATCATGTAGGTAACGTATCTTCAGTAATAATATCCTATGTCGTTTTCTGTATCCCTGACAACGTTTATGCAAAATTCCATGAGTATCGGTTAAGTAATTAAAACGTAAAAGCGTAACAAAGAAATTCACATTCCCATGTGTCATATTAGCAAATATAATGCGTGCAAAATCGCGGTCGCCTTTAATCTTGATATATAAAGTGTTATAAACATCGCATCTATAGAATGTATTATGATAATTAATGACCCCTTTATAAATAATTAAAGTAATTAATTACGTGATTAGATCTATTTAATTAGAATATTAGAAATGTAACTAACATGAGCACCGGTGGATGAGGAACTTTTCTTTTTAAACGTGAACTTCTTATGTATACGTTCATCGGGAGCGCAGCCGGAATCCGCTCCAGTATCGGAACCGCGCTCCTCTTCAGACGTACGAGGAATGTGTCTACAAGGTATCGATAAAAACATATTCATTTATTACTTGAGCCTGGAATGTTTTAATAAGATTATCGATACACAAGTCGACACCCCTTACGAGAAAAACTATAGAAGAGAAGCCTATATATCTACTACTAGTGTGGCAACCGCCAGATCCACAAGCCGGGGTACCATTCCTAAGCAGTTGACTATATTTTTAAATCGGTTGGTAGTAGATACTCCACAAAATGAATGCCAAATGTATTCCTCTAAAAGCGGGATAAAGGCTCAGTTACCTTATTGTACAATGCTAAAGTGTTTTTCGAGAACAAGTGGGTCACCTGATGCTAAGTGATCACCACCGTCCAGAGACACTTGCAACACCAGGGGAGTCGCAAGTGCGTTGCCAGCCTGTGTTTTGAGGGTTGGAGGGAGGGGAGAGGGCATGAGAAAGGGAGGGGAGGTGGGCCTCCGACTCTCTCACTGACCGAACGAAACGCAACAATGCAAGCACTGTTACTTGACGTCGGTGTTTCTGTGGGTCCGGTGGTAGCACACCGGTTACACATTTTAGTTTAGTATATCCACAGTTGGCTCATAACTGAATTTGCCTTTCGGCTGAGTGCCTTAAGCCCTCGCCTTAGTAGTCCGGTGAAGCTGCTAAGACCTTGCTAGGTCAATAGCGTAGTCAGTTCGAGAAAAAAAAATCTGAATTCGCCGTTTTCAGGTCGATGTATTCTGATCTTGTTTTACATTCGTTTAGTAAATATTTAGGGGGTATGGTTCGTATGTTACCTACAATCGTAAATGGCTTAATTGGTTATGGTCATATTCACAAAATCTATTTATTTTATCTAAATAATATCTAATAGTTACTACAAAATCCGATAGATGGCGCTCTAGCCATTATTAAAAATCTATATAATTATGGACTAAATATACAATGTGTTGATTTAGTTTCGAGACAAGAAAATACAAAATTAGTCAAGCTTGGTTACTAATACTAAGTAAAATTAAGTGAGTTTGGTAAATAAAAAAAATATACATACCTAATAACCCTAGTTGTCTGCATGTTTGAATCTTTTTGCTGACTGTCAGGCCTTTCAGCCGTATCGAGTAGGCCACTAAAAGCCACCAGCCTGTATTCTGTACCGTGAGCTTCTCGAACATAGTTCAGGAGTTGTCTCACTTCCGTATATAAATTCTATAAATTTATTACAAAAAAAGTAATAACCTAATAGGAACCTTATTACATTTCTCATATAATATGACGAGAGAAAATGAATATGTCTATTGGCACATTAAAAAAAAAACGATTTTATTTATATATAACAAAACTCATCAGCGACATGTCAAAATTGAATTTCGATGTTTGAAATGAAAAATGTTAAAATTGTCCACAATTTAAAAATCCTTTTTTTTATTGCGGAGTAAAAGTATTTCGGAGTATCCTTTTCGGAGCTTCGGATATGCGCGTAAAAGGTGTGAATACTGAAATGACATTTGACAGGAGAGAGTGGAAAAAGAAAACATGTTGTGCCGACCCTACTTAAGTGGGATAAGGGTAATGATGATGATAATTTCGGAGTAAAAAATCGTGGTACAAACGGGTACATATGACCCAGAATGGAATACTAATTCTTTAATTTAGATATTTCGTAGTGAGGTGCAGGTTAAATCTAGAAAACGCACCTTTTTTAGGGGATTATTAAATGGGAAATTCATTTTTTTTATTATACCAAAATGGACCTTTTGTTTCAAGAAGTACAGTCAGCATTAAAAAACAAACCAGATGATAACGAGCCAAATATGATACTGGCTATAATTGACCACTTTTCAATACTTACTGAATTATCAAGCATTTTCAATTCCTTATGCATAATCGCAAATCTTGTAACAAGCACTCTGAATGTGGATTCAATAATGAAATTTTCAATAGCTCGGTTTGCGTTCGCTCCTTGACCGAAGTTCATGGCGTATGCAGCTTGTAAATTATTTATGTCTGTCGATTTTGTATAGTTACGTTTCTGTTGATCTGTGAATTAAGTCATTGTGCATGTACGTATGAGATTATTTACGAATTTTATAATAAACTAGCTGTTACCCGCGGCTCCACACGCGCTTTAAAAAATGTATTAAAGAAATGTAAACAAACGGGTACATATGACCCAGAATGGAATACTAATTCTTTAATTTAGATATTTCGTAGTGAGGTGCAGGTTAAATCTAGAAAACGCACCTTTTTTAGGGGATTATTAAATGGGAAATTCATTTTTTTTATATACTAAAATGGACCTTTTGTTTCAACAAGTACAGTCAGCATTAAAAAACAAACCAGATGATAACGAGCCAAATATGATACTGGCTATAATTGACCACTTTTCAATACTTACTGAATTATCAAGCATTTTCAATTCCTTATGCATAATCGCAAATCTTGTAACAAGCACTCTGAATGTGGATTCAATAATGAAATTTTCAATGGCTCGGTTTGCGTTCGCTCCTTGACCGAAGTTCATGGCGTATGCAGCTTGTAAATTATTTATGTCTGTTGATTTTGTATAGTTACGTTTCTGTTGATCTGTGAATTAAGTCATTGTGCATATACGTATGAGATTATTCACGAATTTTATAATAAATAATATTGCCGCTTTTGGCTATTGGAAATGTATGTAATTAAAATGCAAATTGGAGAAAAGTCGAAAAGACTAGTTTTTGCAGTGAACACTTCTTAGGTCGCGTTGCACGAATTAAAAACTTTTTAGTCGCCTTTATTTTTCTTTGATTATCGTCTATATGTTATACTATCTTTGTATATTGTAAATAGACTATATGTATGTAGAGAACATGGAAAGACTGGTAGCAAAATTTGCTTACAATATTTGTTAACAAACAATGTTATCCGATTACTTTTGCTCTCTTGTGCATGCGTACCACACGTCTTGCCCCACTTCATACGTCGTTCAACGCGTAGCACTTATAAAAATCGTGGTTCCTTAAAACTTTAACTTAAATGAAGCTATCGGGATAATCTCTTTATAGATAAGAACTAAGTATCTAAACTAAAAAATGATCGAAATCTATCCAGCAGTTTATACGTGATACGTGCACGACATACTTCTATTATTTTATCTATATGTGTAGAGTGTAAACTCTTTATAACGAATTTCAAGGGAGCTAGTACGTTCTTCGTTATAAAGAGAACTCTTCAGTCGGAAGGAAGAGAACAAATAAATGGTTTTGTGGTAAATCAATGATATCGAACTAATTTCTACGTTATAGAATGATTTTCGTTATAATGAACAACGTTATAAAGTGTACACTGTGTATAGAAGATAGCTATTATGTCATCGGATACTAACTCATAGGTGAGACCATAGTCACTGGTTCAATACAGAATCCAATAGTGGCATGTAAATTGTGCAATACTTCTCGGATCGGTGCAAATTTTGTCATCTCTTTTAGCCGAATGCAAAATTTTTGTGTATTTGCGGTTCGAAGTTGACGTAAAGAGTTGCGACTTTGTACCCGAAGACACTCAGCTTGCGGCCCTCTGACTCCATTAGAGCAGCCGTGAGAACATCCTAGTTGGCGAAGTAGTCTAAAAGTAGTTTTTTTTTAATTAGAGCAAACATTAAATCCTTCCTTCATTTCACGCCAAGCGGACAACCAAAAAGAATGAGGTCGTGAATTTTGTTTATACTCTGGTCAGTTATACTTCTAGTAGACGTGGATGTGTACACACAATTTTTTTTTCGTATGATGCATTATTACTCTGCTATGAGCTTTTAAAAATTTACTAAGAATTAAGTCATCACTCTTTGAATGCTTATTATCTGTATCTATTAATTTGAAAAAAAAAACGAAAAAGTATTGTTTCTTATACACTCATCAAAAAAGTCTAAGCAACATGTACTAATTTAAATTTTAGGATGGTTCTTCACATTATAACGTTGTATTTTATTTTTAAAATAATATCCTTAGGGTTCTATAATGTAAAAATAACAGCTGTTGTCTTTATAAGTTCTTTTAATAACAGAAATGAACAATATTAGAATATACTGTAGAAACTAAGATACATAAGAAACTAAACTTTTTTCTTACAAAATGAAATTTCTAAAGAAAATGTATTTATTGTGAAAGAATAGAACAATTTAATACAAAGTATGGTCTCCTCTGCTATTCAGAACTTGTCGGCAACGATTATTCATTGAATTAATGAGACTGTTTATGTCATCTTGCGGTATTCGCTCCCAATGGAATTGTAGCAAATCCTTCAGCTGTTGGGTTGTTGTCGCTCCGTCCAAGTCCTTCAAAACACGTCTCTGGAGCATGTCCCATGCGTGCTCGATGGGGTTGAGATCTGGCGATTGTGCAGGCCAGGGCAATACCCGGATGTTCTCCGTTGCAAAGTATTCACTGGTTCGCCGAGCTGTATGTGAACGCGCATTGTCATGCATTAACCTAAAATCGGAGTCAAAGGTTTGTGCAAATGGGTAGACATAAGGTCTGAGAATATCCTCAATGTAATTTTCAGCATTCATGTTTCCATTTACAAAAACGAGCTCAGTTCGCCTGTTCTTCATAATACCCGCCCATAACATAACTGTTGAGCCGCTGTATGGATGAACTTCCTGAACGCACCTGAGCCTTTCAGTATTTCCGGGCCGACGATACACTCGCACCCTTCTTGTATCAGGCTTAAACCCGAATCGCGACTCATCGGAAAACATAATTTTATCCCATTGTTCCTGGGTCCATGTTATGCGTTCTCTACACCATTCATATCGACGAGCGCGATTCCCGTGACGTATCGGTGGGCACCTGATTGGGCGTCGAGCTCGTAGGCCGTACTCATGCAGTCGATTTCGCACAGTTTGAGGACTTACATCAACACCACTTGAAATTTGTAGCCTCAAACTTATCTCTCGAGCGGTTAACATCGGCTGGCGTCTTGCAGTCAGTTGTATGTACCGGTCTTGCCGAGTGGTTGTACTCCTTTTACGGCCTGGATGCTGTTCAGCGGGTTCTCCTGTATTATTGTAGCGCTGCCAAAGACGACAAATAACACTTCTATGAATGCCAAAATGTCGAGATACCTGAGATTGATTACTTCCCGCTTGCAACATCCCTACAGCTCTTTGCATTTCATCTGCCATCAAATGACGTCGCTTCATGACGTAAAGAATATCTAACAATTCAATTTTGTCGCTAACTTTATTTAAATGGTTGGTAAAATTATAAAATCAAGACTAAACGTAGCAATTAAAACGCACTTAAATTCAAACAAATTCGCAGTCATTTGAATTTTATGAAAAAACAAAACATAATCAAATTTTTTTTTACAACCAGCCAGTATGTCATCAATAACAAAAAAGTTTACTTACCTACGCACTTTGTTTGAGTAAATACTTAGAAATTAATTAATGTTAATGGTAAAATTTGTAATATCACGCATGTTGCTTAGACTTTTTTGATGGGTGTAGTTAAAAAGTTGAAGTTTTTAAATTCTTTGTCGAATTCTAAATTTGAATTTTTTTATGTATAGTAAACCGGAAGTGAAAATTTCAAATCGATATTTTTGAGTAACTTGGACTCTTTTTTTAATATTTTTAACCTTGAATTAAAGCTTTAAATGTACTAATTCTTGACAAAAATAATTATAACATGATCGCCAATAGTTTAAGACTTAGAGCATATAGAGTACATACACATAGCGCCCAACGTAAATAGTCCTTTCCAAACCTGAGTCAGCCAATATGCATAGTGTCGAGAAATAACGATCTTCAAAGACGTCGATAGCAGATGTCATCACGAATGTATGCACAGACGCCAGCACGTTGGATGAAATGGTGCTCCAAGGTATAGGTATAAAGGCCGAATCTGTCGGACGCGCAGTATGGCTTTCGGTCAGGGCGTTCCACTGTGCAGAGAAGACCTCCCAGGGGGAGAGGGTTTTGGCGGTATCACTTGACATCGCCAACGCCTTCAACACCCTGCTGCATGGGGTCAACACAATAGAGAACTTACGTTTTATTATAAAGTTAATGCTATAGAACTTACAAAGAATAATATCTTTACATTAGGCAATAATTTTGTACAAATAAATGTACATTAATTATTTATTTCGAAATCCAACAGCATACAGTATTTTTGTATAATATCTTATAGTATGTAACAATTAAAGCAAAAACAAGATTTCACAATTACAGGAAGTGATAAACATATGTACTAACTAACATAATCAAAAACTATGAATAAAAATCATAATATGAATCAATCAAGTCGTAACCGGTTCATTCTTCCATTATATACATTAGCGAAGACTGTCAAAAAAATACTCAATATGTAATAATATGCATGTCAGATTACAGGGGGTGCCGAATTATCGGGGGTCCACTGTATTTGCAAATGCATATACATTGACAGAGTTTAAAAAAATGGCAATAGAGTACTTCCAATCCCGAAGAAAACAATAATAACGAGGGCGTTTTTATGAATAAGTAAAATTTTTACTACATCTTGTATTTTATTAATTCCCAAGGACCGTTGGTGTAAATGGCTGGAACTACCCGTTGTTATAGTACAAAGAAACTGCTTCAGCGGTAAAATCCTAGAGTAATACATGTAGAACAGGCTATTAAACTATTGAAATAAGTAAATTAACAGAGTCAGTAGCAAATATAACATTTGACTAGCTTTTACCCGCGGTTTCGCTCGCGTTTATTGAGATTTTACCTGTCCCTAGGGAACTTAATTAAGGGTGCTTTATTTCTCAGTATAAGCTAACTTTGTCCTTTTCCGTGCCCCTGACAGCGTGTATACACAATTTTAAGATGATCGGTAGAGTATTTCAAGGTGCAAAAGAGTAACAAATAAACGCACATTCTCAATTATAATATTAATCAAGAAGTTAGGATTAGTATTGAAATATTATACTTGAGCTATATATATACCTATATATACCTAGCTACTTGATACATAGCTCACCTGAATATAATATGCATTATTCAAGGTGCAAAAGAGTAACAAATAAACGCACATTCTCAATTATAATATTAATCAAGAAGTGAGGATTAGTATTGAAACATATGTAGCTCACCTGAATATAATATGCATTATCATATAGTAGGGGCAGTCTAAATTTTCATCATCTTTAGATTTATCTTTAGTGCTGTCAACGTTAGTAGACTCTTGGCTGTGAGCGCACGGTAGACCGGAATCTCTTTCCTACGGCGATAACAAAAAAAACATTGTTTTTTAATATCATTGTAGGCAAACGGACAGGTGGGTCACCTGATGTTAAGTAATCACTTCCGTCCATAGACACTTGCAACACCAGGGGAGTAACAAGTGCATTGCCAACCTGTCATGGGGGAGAGGGGGAGTAAGGGAAGGGGGAAGGGGAGGGGAGATGAGACTTCAGGCGCTCTCACTGACCGAACGAAACGCAACAATGCAAGCACTGTTACTTCACGTCGGTTTTCTATGAGAGGGTGGTAGTACCCCGGACGAGCCGACCCATTCATGCTGGAACCAGTAATAGCTTCAGCGTAGCTCTACCACCTACATTCACATAGGTACTAGTTAAAGGTTAATAAAGCTAATATTAATGTTTTTTCATTTTTTTACTTAGTATCGACTGACGAGTTTTATTCTAATTAACTCCTCAGCTGATTTATTAAGATACAGATTTCAAAATGGCGGATCATCTCTTTAAATCTAGCCGATGTAAAAAGGTTATAATTATACATTATATAATTTATTATTGTCCGTTTTATAATAAACATGGTATTTATCTATATACTTCTGTTGCCAGCAATCTATTGACCAGTGTATCATAAGGTCTATATTCCTTTATATGGATCTTAAACCCTTACGGTGTTATTACAAAAAAGTTAAATACGTATTGAATACTTGCTTTAAAAAGGTTTCGAATTAAATGCACCGCAGTCGCTGAATGTTCGCCATCGTGCTCTTTTGTCTCGCTTTCGTTACGTTAGGTTAGACTTGTGAAAAAGGATAACACGAACTGGCCTCGGGCGAGCGCGGTGCATTTAATTCGAAACCTTTTTAAAGCAAATATTTAACTTTTTTGTAATAACACCGTTACGCTTTTGGACAGTCGAGGGCTTGATTAAAATCAATCCCACGACATATTAGCGAATTCAATCTCCGAGAAATCCAGAGTTTTATATTTCTCCACGTGTGGGGGTATTGCAAGAAAATTTTTCAAGATCAGGTTTTCTTATGATGTTTTCCTTCACCGTCAGCCTACAGTGTTAACAATTTAAACTAGTACATCTACGCGAAATCTGAAACATATTTTGGTACATACCAGGGTCTGCGGACATGGAATTGATATTCCACCGGACAAACCACTCGACCACCACGATTTCTATTACTATATGATGGAGAATGTTTTTATACTATTCCTATTAATATAACCCGCCAGTAGCCGGCACAAAATTATACTACAATGTAACAATTTCATATAGTAACTAGCTGTTCCCGCGACTATGTCCGCGTGGAATAGTTACCTACTTCCGCCTAACGTTAACACGCAGTAAAAGCTCATAAAATCTGAAACATATTTTGGTACATACCAGGGTCTGCGGACATGGAATTGATATTCCACCGGACAAACCACTCGACCACCACGATTTCTATTACTATATGATGGAGAATGTTTTTATACTATTCCTATTAATATAACCCGCCAGTAGCCGACCCAAAATTATACTATGTTGTAACAATTTTATATAGTAACTAGCTGTTCCCGCGAATTTATCCGTGTGGAATAGTTACCTACTTCGGGCTAATTAACACGCAGTAAAAGCTCTAAAAAAAAAACACCGATTTTGTAACATTTTTCATTGGTGCGCCGCTCTTATTGGTCTTAGTGTGATGATATATAGCCTATTATATCCTTTATCGATAAATGAGCTATCGAACACTAAGAAAATTTTTCAAAATGGACCAGTAGTTCCTGAGATTAGCGTGTACTACCAAACAAACTCTTCAACGTTATAATATTAGTATATATTAAAGGCAGATGTACGTGTGGACGCTTGCAATTTGTATGTAAGTTTAACATTTAACTGTTGTATATAATTATAATGTAGTAACGAATAAAAATATAATATTACAAAGGTTTTAGTTATGGATACCCAGAGACTATAAAATTTGTGTTTTATAAAATTTCAATATTACACTCACCTTGTTATCCTTATCTTTATTAAAATCAAGCAAGGGCTCTACCGAGCCGGGTTGAGGGTCCTCGGGTTTACTGTTTTGCCATGTTTTATGAACGCCTATCTCCATTAATGTATCAACCAAATTCAGCATCACCTCCGTAACGCGGAGAGTTATGTACGCAGAGTCCATTGTTGCAACTGAATATACCGCCTGAAGACATAAAACATCACAAACTTTAGCAATCATCTATATAAAAAAAAATGTTTGGCGAACGTATGTCAGCACATCATGTCAGATTGGTGGCATTGTAGTAAAGAAACTATTTGAAAAATTGTGCGGAAAAGTGAAAAATTTGGGTCAAATAATCTCGACCAAAATAAAGAGATTTTTTAAAGTTATTTAAGGTAAAAAGAAAGAAAATTAGAATGTTATGTTAGTTCTTTTTTGTTTTCCTTTTTTTTTTATTTTAACCATTTAATTTATTTATTTGCATGTTTGGCGAACGTATGTAAGCACATCATGTCAGATTGGTGGCATTGTAGTAAAGAAACTATTTGAAAAATTGTGCAGAAAAGTGAAATAATCTCAGCCAACATAAAGAGATTTTTTTAAGTAATTTAAGATAAAAAGAAAGAAAATTAGAATGTTATGTTTTTTTTTTATTTTAACCATCTAATTAATTTATTTGCTCTAACATATAATACGTAGTAAACATCTATAATTACGATTGCACTTATATAGACTTTGTAAATGATATTATAACTAAAAGGCTGTAGATACGTTACCTATATGATATTTTGACAAGATTAATGACACGATAACGCACACACACGTAAAGTAATATTGTAACGCCACACTGTCTTAGATAAAATGTGGAAGTAAGATGGCATACTCTCAATATCGGTGGTGAAAAATAAATAGTTATATGTTGCTTAGATACAAGCGAATTGACGGGGCAGCTATCAAATATAAGCTAGTTAGCCAAGTTTTAACAAGCTGTCGAAGCTCTTATGACATATCTACTGCTTTTTTAGTTATAATATAATTGTATCGGACTGTCCTTGTGTAAATCTTGTTGTTGTTTCAAATAAATAAAATAAACATTCTTATACAAAAAGTGGGTGAGACAAAAAAAAGTGCGTGCGTACAAAGTACACATGTCAGAAGTGAAACTTCTTTGGCGAACTAATTTATAAGTCTTGTTTATATTTATACAAACAAGAAAAAATAATAAAAAGTTTTTTTATTTATTTAATCTGCGTTTACTGCAAATGACGTCACTTCCGTTGCATACCTGCGTGACGTTACATCTGTAAAAAAATTACCCTCATGCGCCTTAAGAAGTTTCACTTCAACAATAGGGAGGGATACTTCAAAAATATTCACAGAATTGACAGATTACGTTCAGTTGTCGTTTTCTTTCATTAGGTGATAGTATTGTAATGGGAAGAGTTAGTATCTTTTTCTTCATTAGTACACCAGTGCTAGTGTATAATAACATTTATAAGAAGTAGACGTATAAAGGATAATTTTACGGGTTTGTTCCCAGAAAAAAAATCTATACTGACATCCCTACCTTTAAGGAGCAGTATCTTTTGAATAGCAATATGTCACTGAATGAAAAATGTGCTATGAATGAAAAAATGATATATGATCTTATGTTGCATATATTAAAAATGATATAAAAAAACATATTAATGGCGGCATCCATAGAAGACCCTTTTGTAATATATTTTAGCGGAAGTCCGGAGGTAAAATAACCAAGCGGCTAAATGTGATCGGAGGCAAAATAACCAAGCAGCTAAATGTGATTAAGATTTATGCTATAACCAAGCAGCTAAATGTGATTAAGATTTATGCTAATAAATGGGAATCATATAAAAATATATGTTGTAAACAAATGTATTGTTTAGCTAGACGGAAGCATGGAAACCGTTTCGATATTGGTAGGTTTTAATGGTTTTATGTAAACACTAGCTTCCGCTAGCGAATTCGTCCGCGTGAAATAGATACTTTGGGCTAACGCAAACATGCAAAGGAAAATTTAAAAAACAAAAGATTTTGAAACATTCTTCTTTGTTGCTCCGCTCCTATTGGTTTTAGCGTGATGATATGTAGCCTATGACACTCACAAATAACGTGGCTTTATATTGGTAAAAGAATTTTCAAAATCGGTTTAATACTTCCTGAGGTTACCCCCACACTATTTTCACTTCTCAGAATCGGATTTGTATGGAAAAGGCTCGTCTATTTTTGGTTATCAATCCACTCCCTAGATGGCACTGTTATATAATTTTTTTGGCAAGTTTGATAACAAAAGATGGTGGATGACAATTAATTTTGACATTTCAAACTGACAATTTTCAACTATTTGTTTTCATTCTCTTTGTTTACGTATTTGTTACGAGAGTATGCTCCCTTAAATTTTCTTGTCTCCCACAAACAATTTTATCTATGTCCGGATCTACTTATAACATTGACTCCTGCATATACATACTTGGATTTAGATATGCCTTACGATGAATATATTCATTACAAATAAAAATGATCAAAAACTTGTATACGATTTACGCAGTACCGCTGTATGCATATATACATAGCTATAAATGTACATTTATAACCAACAATGTTACTTCGAATGTCATATTATACAGGCGCTGATTGGTAAGAACGAGTGCGACCTTTATTTATATAACGTACTCTGTGGTTACCCCCTACAACGTCACAAATTCACAAACTCTACTTCTTTATAATATTATTAGTATAGAAGTATAGATAATGTTAATATAGATTTTTCACATATGACACTTTATTACGATTTTAAATTAATACTACGTTCACCTTTAATACTATTTGGAAGTCAATATCCCCATCTTTAGTAATATAGTGTGTGGAGCCCGACGCTTCCTTTATCTCTTCAAGTACGTAAGTTATATTTGAATCAGTCTGTGAACGTGTAAGACTTGGTTTCCGTTCTGGTGTCGGCATGTGATGTGAACCCTGGACACTCACAGAGTCTATCTGAGATTCCATCGAACCCTGGAAATATTGTTCCGTCTGTCAAAGAAATTTATATTTTATTGCAAGCGTGTATATTTTGAAAGCTAATGAGGTGGCAACCACCACACCCACACTGATCGGGGTCCCTAGCCTAGGTAGTAGACTGTATATTTAAAATTGGCTGGAGGTAGATACCCCTGGAAAAATATATGCCGACAGGATTTTCTTTATAACCGGGATAAAACGCTCACTTATCTGATATACTGTCTTCTCCGCCACCGTTGCCGATGGTGAGAGCACCAGATTTCCAACACGTACACCCACAATGCACAAATATAAATTCCGAGCCGCCGTGTCGTTAGCATGGTGAGCGAGTCCGAGTGTAAGCGCGGGTTTTGAGCAAATACCGCCGAGCAAGTGATCGAGTAAGTGACCGATCACCCCGATTTTCCGTTGACAAGCAATGTGTCAATAAATAATTTTGACTACCCCCAACCAATTTATGCCCGAACAGCTAATCTAATTTGAATCTTTTGATATAGATTTCACCACGTTACCAGTATCTTAAAATTTTGTAAAGCAGAGAAAGCAAAAGCGGTATAAAAAGATTAGATCAGAGCCAAGTAAAGAAAAAATTAAGTAATTGGCGCAGTGGAATTTAAATATCAATCGGACCCTTTCACATAAAACAAGTAAGTTGGAATTTAAATAGGCAGAGTAATTGATCGTTTTTTTTCTTTTAATACGGTTGTGCGTTTGACTTTATATTAGATAGCAATGTGGTTTAAAATGGTCTAATACGCTAAACCTTGGAAACCGCATCTCAAATTCATCTACCATGTGTGCTCACTCAATGATCGAAAGGAAATACACAAGAGTGTCTAGAAACAATTGCTGGTCGCCCTATATTATAGCGTGCGTAAATAAAGCCGAACCTAACGGAATTCCTGAAATAACACGTTATGCCAACTGTATGGCTGTAATCGACTTTTTTGGGTGTTTGTAACCACTTTGTCTGCGTCGATTACTATATTGACAATATATTTTATGTATAGAGGAAAAGACATGAACATCACACCATCTTCCCCACTTCTACACGGCGAGAAAACACACATCCTTGAATGCATAGTCTTTATAAAAACCGTAATTTTTTACTTTAATAACTTTCTATTGAATGAGGCTATCGTGATAATTTTAGATAAAGACCAAGTTTCTATGAAGTAAAGCAAAAACAACGATCAAAATCTATATAATACTTTATGCGTGATTCGCGCACAACGGCAGACTTATCATTTCGTTTAATCATGCATTTAGGCTTTTTGTGCTATTGGGAAAAAAAAATTTTTATTGCGGCGTGTCTATACACGTATATATATATAGAGATATATAGATATTTTAAATCTAACTTGTCTGGTTTTCGAGAGATAATCTGGTGATGGAGTTGGCGTATGTTCTGTTACAGTAATTATAGGGTTCTTTTTCTTATGCACGTTAGTAGGTGCCACGTTCGACAGACCGTGTGCACGTTCCGTTTTAACTTCCCCGATGTATCTAAAATAAACACTGAGTCTTAATAAATTATTAATGAAACGTAATCTTTATTTTAAAATGGCATGCCAACTGATTAACATTTCATTACTTCCCATTAAATTCATAGCCTTGTTTGACATCACATAGAGTTCATATAAAATATGTCTGTAAAGGTTGGAACCCTAACTATAATATATACATCTTATGTATTGAACGGATTCAAAAGCCTTCCATCGATATTTACAATGTAGAACCTCCTTTACTGAATATATACAACGATGTAAACATTCCTACTATATGAAAAAAGTAAAATAGGCGATTTAACTTCCTTCAGTAGCACAGCCAATGGAATTGTAAATTGTCCAGAGTTACTATCAAAAGTTCTGTCATATGTGCCTAAATTACATTAAGAAATTCTATATTTTTAGATGTACTTCTCGTAAGGACTGTGTTAGTTGTAAGTAACATATAGACAGAATGCATGTCTGATCCGAGTATATAAACAATTTAATTCTGTAAGTCTAGGCAATAATGCATCCTTTAGTAGTTCTAATCGCCTAACATACTGTGTGACGTAAAGTGGTGGGGATAAACACTGTGTCGGGTAGAGCGTTGAAAATAATGGTTCCTGGCTGATCATCGAAGTCAAGCAACCTCGGCCGCGGTTGGTACTTGGATGGGTGACCGGAGAACACCGTGTGACTTTGGCTTTTTGTTGTATTTATTTAAGACTAGCTTCTGCCCGCGTGGAATAGTTACTTTGGGCCAACGCTAACATGCAGCGGAAGCTCTCAATAGGAAAAACCCCGATTGTGAAACATTCTTCATTGGTGCTCCGCTCCTATTGGTCTTAGTATGATTATATATATCCTATAGCATTCCTCGATAAATGAGCTATCTAATTTTCAAATCAGACCAGTAGTTCAAGATATTACCACCTACAACCTCACAAACTTTACCTCTTTACAATATTAGTATATTATATATATTAGATATAGAGATTTACGACACACCTGTTTTTTTAAAATAGTGTATCTTCTTTTACACGAAGTTTATGTAGTTATGTATATATATCTTCAAGTAATTCTGACTTTGTATTAATTCTTATGGCTTTATTGATATCTAGGGCTATTTTTTTCTGGTCACTTATATTTCTACATATGGCAAGTTATAATTTACCATTTTCTTTAGCCGTAATTTTACAATAAATAAAATTATATACGACACATATGATTTGTATGTGATATCAAATGAAGGTTATGTGTTTACTGGGTTGCAATTGTTATTAGCCATTTGGTTATTTAATATATGATTATATTTTTATTGTTTGTGCAAACTATGAATACAATGAGTATTTATAGATATATACGTTATATTTTAATCCTTTATATCAGTAGTTAATTAAAAGCAAATGTGTTTCGTTGTAGCACACTGGTTATTAAAAAAAATATAGTGAGTTTACTATTTATTCTATATTTTCTACACTATAATGTAATTTGTAGTGTTTTGTATGAACGCTACGCGTGACGATTGCATGCAATTTACTCTGATTCTACCCCATATGTTTTATTATTTCTACACATTATATTGTAAAATTATTTTAATGTATGTATTAAAAGCTTCGTATTCTATTCTAGTGACCTACATTACTCGTTATTGTGTTCTTAAAGCGAACATATAATATGCATTAATAATAGCTAATACTCGGAATGTGTAATTATTTGTTTCATGAATGCAAACTAGTATTAATTATGAAAAGCTTCTAATTTGTTTGTTATTTTGGTTGACGACTTACCCGTTGTTATTATATGCTAGCTCGTCAATCAGACAGCTAGCAACGTCCGTTAGAATAGTGTGAGGGAATAAGCGTTAAATAGACGTAGGAAAGAGAAAAAAATACATTGTTTTTAATATGAAGTTACGTTTTAGAAACTGTGTTTGA
Organism: Antheraea pernyi; assembly: GCA_015888305.1. Classification (NCBI taxonomy): domain Eukaryota; kingdom Metazoa; phylum Arthropoda; class Insecta; order Lepidoptera; family Saturniidae; genus Antheraea; species Antheraea pernyi. The sequence continues at coordinate 41,487 of MU160824.1, read as the reverse complement.
AATGTTAAAACATGCTGTGCTATGCTAAATATAGTTAGTTATATAGTGTAAAATAAATAAAAAATAGTATTTTTGTTTTAACATGATTAAATATCAGATATCTAGAATAATAACAAAACATATTAACTACGATTATTTTCAATTTGATGACATTTAAATTTTAATTGACAATACTTTAAAAACTAAACTATGGTATAATTTTGTAAATACTTCTAACACTCCACATATTATGTAATATAAACACCTCATATGTAATATATATTGAAGGTCGTTAAGATAACAAGGTAATTATAATCACGAAAATATCAAAAAATGCTGGTGAATACATTGAAACTAATAGTAAAAATAAAAAGGTACCATATTAACTACGATAATTTTCAATTTGATGACATTTAAATTTCAATTTACATACTATAAAAACTAAACTATGGTATAATTTTGTAAATACTTCTAACACTCCACAAATTATGTAATATAAACACCTCATATGTAATATTTATTAAAAATCGTTAAGATAACAAGGTAATTATAATCTCGAATATATAAAAAAATGCTGGTGAATAAATTGAAACTAATAGTAAAAATAAAAAAGTACCCACCTTAGACTTGGCATACTCTTTCCTTTAATTAGATTGCACTGAAATAAATCACCGGTTAGACGGGGTGCTATTGGTGGGAAATTACTTCCTAATGCAGAGTTAGGTCTATCATCGGCATTATCTAGACTTCTATGATATTCCTGAAAATTTAGAATATTTAAAAAAAAATCCATATCAGACGTAGAGTATCGAAATAAATCAATAATAACTACAGATATCATTCTCACTGCTGTGTGAAAAGTAAATTTATTGTCATCCTGTCCAATTTTTTCCAGAGCTTTCTCCGATTTTGATAGGAGCTTCGTTTCGACAAAGGCTTTCAGGTCCGCCATTTTCATTTTACGTTTTATTTTTTCACTCGATCTCCTGCTCATAACGTTTTCTTCTTCGACTTTAGGGACTGGCGTGAAATTGGGATCCGTTATGGGTGACATGTCTTTCAGTTCGGGCACTTCCATGAAATTTTTTAGCGAATCTCGCTCTTTCACGTCGGGGCCTTGGTAAACAGATACTTCAATCTTTGGAATCGGTAAAGAATTGCTTCTTTTGCGTGGCTGTGTTTGTTTTGACAGATCATCGCATATATCTCGTAATCTGCGAGATCAAAACGTTTTTTTTTTCAATTTAAATTTGAAATTAAATTTCAATATAGCAAAGTTACACAGGATGAGTCTTATAGAATATCAAAAATTGGATTTTTCTAGACAAAAATTTGCTAATAAAAATGCAAAACATTCTATTCTACATTTATTTCCTTTATGTTAATTCATAGTATCTTCACAACATAAAGTATTTACAACCTAACAAATAACATCAAAAATAGTTGTAAACAATCCTGGATTTTTTTATTAAGTATTACCAGTTTAAAATATACAGATTCAAATCTCACTTTATAAGATACAATTTTAAATTAGTAAAATATCTTCATAAAAGACATTAAATTATACTAAACATTACAATTTAGATGTTAATAACACAATACCTGTTATATAAATAGTGTAAGCCCCAATATACACCCTCTTCTTGCCACTGAGATGCGAATAAACATCGTAAAGTGGCAACATCTAAAAAACTTGCCGCAGAAATCTAAAAATGATTTCAATGTTGTTAAGATAAAATTTGATACCTCATCATATTTGTATTAATTTATTTTTTATTATAGCAACACTAAGTAACAGAGAAAGTGCCACTGTACCACTGATAGTAAACATACACGGTGTTATTACAAAAAAGTTAAATACGTATTGAACCCTGGCTTTAAAAAGGTCTCATATTAAATACACCGCGATCGCTGAATGTTCACCGTCTTGCTCTTTTGTCTCGGTTTGGTTACGTTAGGTTAGACTTGCGAGAAAGGATAACGCGAACTTGCCTCGAGCGAGCGCGGTGCATTTATTAGGAAACATTTTTAAACCAAGTATTTAATACGTATTTAATTTTTTTGTAATAACACGGACATAATCTTACACAACTGTCCTACTATCCACAAAAAAAATGCATAATATAATGTCACAAACTGTAAAAACACATCAATATTACTCGGATTTAATTTCAGATAGATAATTAAAATATGTAAATTTCATTAGAGGCGTTCTACAAAACGTCGTTATTTTTTCTAAATTAAATCTTTATTTCACTTAACACCACTTAAAAGGTAATTAATTCCTTAGTAATATTATAAACCAGCTTCTGTTTGTGTCTTCGCTTGTTTTAATTGAGATTTAACCTACCCCTCGGAAACAATACTTTTTATGGATGAAAGGTACCTTTTGTTCTTATTTGTACACCTGACAATGTGTATGTAAAACCTCATGACGATCGGTTGAGTAGTTAAGAGCCTGTCCAGATGAGGCGTTTTACGCGTCAGTCGACTCGCGCATACCCGAGATACTAGAGCTACATATATCCCGTCCAGATGGTGCGGCGTGTTTCCTAACTCGCGCGTAAAACGCGTGCAACGAGCGAGACTCGCGATACTCAGGCCCCATTGCAATGTCCAGTACTACGCGCGAGTCTATCTATACGACGTATGTGACGTTTCCTAGGTTAGAAACGCGCGTAAAACGCGGTATCTGACAATATATTACGAAGCGCGCGAGTCGACTCGCGTGTAATTAGCTTCATCTGGACAGGCTCTTAGGCTTGTAATTTGTAATAAGCTCACATTCGCATTTATAGATTAGTCAGGACTAACTATGGTTCTAATGCGAAAGTGAGTTTGTTTTCTATTACACTTTCACGCTTTAATTTCTCAATCAGAGTTTTTGGCGGGATCTTGGTCTGTTATGTAGTGCCTTTTATATTTTATTCATAATCTTGTGTTATTTGACTCCATGTTTTGTTATATTGGTGGCATTTTACGTAATTTAATTCGGTTATTGTGCACAAACGAAGTGGATGTAAAATAATACCACGGAGCAGGACTTCTTAGATACTACAAATCTCCAGGAAAATTCTAACAAAGGGGGCCACCCCACCATCCTGTTAGAACATTGAAATTACCGCAGGATACTTATAATATTAATACCTACTCAACAATGGCAATAATAATCTGGAATCTTAGTAGCCAAAAATAAAAGTTTTCTATTACACTTTCACGCTTTAATTTCTCAATCAGAGTTTTTGGCGGGATCTTGGTCTGTTATGTAGTGCCTTTTATATTTTATTCATAATCTTGTGTTATTTGACTCCATGTTTTGTTATATTGGTGGCATTTTACGTAATTTAATTCGGTTATTGTGCACAATGATGTGTGTAAATGATACGAAGTGGATGTAAAATAATAATACGGAGCAGGACTTTTGAGATAGTACAAAAACTCCAGGAAAGTTCTAACAAAGGGGGCCACCATCCTGTTAGAACATTGAAACAATGGCAATAATAATCTGGAAGATTAGTAGCCAAAAATAAAATTTAAAAAAAAGTTCGATAATAACTACTCAATCGATCATTAACTTGTCAGAGGTATATTTCAGGGTATGTATGTATAAGAACATGGTGTATATTTCAACACGAAAAATTACTGTAGCCTGTAGTATTGTAGCCACGACAAAAGCTACTTTACAATAAACTTAGAAAACACTTACGTAAACTTGTCTAGCGGATATAGGTTTATCAGTTGGTGTTGGAGTCTCCTTAGGCCCTTGACCTACACCACCACTATCAGTTAATGATTCCTTATCTGATGAACTGAAATGCATTATATTGTAAATAATCCAATGAGTACAGTAAAAAGGAACTGAATACACCATTAAAGTATGATAGGTACCTCATTTTAGTGATTTGAGGCAATGGTTTAATTACAGGTAGTGACGGTTTAATAATATCCGCTTTGCGAAACTGAAATATACTTGGATCTGCCGCATATACAGTATAGGCTTCTTTGATCGCGCCGCCAAAGTTTTGTTCTGATGGTAGTCGATAAATAAACTGAAATTATATATCATCAAATTATTCAATCACTGCATAAAAGCCTCTTTTGTATTTAAAGCAAATCTATGTATATCTGTAGTTCATTTTGGACGTGCAAGTCCAATGAAGTTGAAATTAAAATGGACCTCCCATTCACACATTCAACAACCAAATTGAGAAACAGTATTTGTTACTATTCAGTATAGCTTATTACCACATGTTCTTCTTCCGTACTAGAACTTTCTTCAGGTATAGTTTCTGGAAAGATAGTGTCTTTAGGAGAGGAAAGCCATGGCTCATCCTCAGTACTAGCTTGCTTCGATGGTACTTCTGACTGGGATGCAGAAACATTTTGACTTGGTGGGCTTCCGTTCGTTCCACCTTCTTCTTTAGATAATTTTCCTGTGGACACCAAAGTCCAATAAATTGCTATTCAAATAAAAAAATCATCATTTTAAAGCCTATAGTAGTATAGTATGAATAACAATTTGCAAGTCGAAAAGATGTACTAGATTCTTTTAAATTTATATAGAGTAGGATATAATTACTATGTAGTATCAAAGTTGATGCAAGAATTACAATTACAATGATAATAATTAGTACTTTCAATAAAATACATATGTCTTTTTAAATGAAATAAAAAGTTAAATGAGACATGATAAAATAATTAAATCTGATTCTTAGATATAATCTACTTCAGATTGTGGTGTTTTAATGGATTTCGAGTTATTTCCACTATAGTTGTACATGGTTAAAGTAACGGATCATTTTGAATTTTTCCTTAAGAACTTACTGTAGCTTAATTATGGTGGTAGAGCCCCGCTGAAACTATTACTGGTTTTAGCAGATTCTTTTAAATTTATATAGAGTAGGATATAACTACTATGTACTATCAAAGTTGATGCAAGAATTACATTACGACAATAATTATTACTTTCAATAAAATTCATATGTCTATTTAAATAAAATAAAAACTTAAATGACATGTGATAAAATAATTAAATCTGATTCTTAGATATAATCTACTCCAGATAGTGGCGTTTTAATGGATTTCGAGATATTTCTACTATAGTTGTACACAGTTAAAGTAACGGATCATTTTGAATTTTTCATTAAGAACTTACTGTGCTTAATTATTCAGAAGAAGAGTGTTAGAAAATCTACATCATATTTCTATAAGATTTACAATATTATATTATTATCACATACTCCCTAAAAAAATATCTCCATGGTGTGTCCTTTTAGAAAATTTCCCACCAAATGGCTTAGGTTTAGGTTTAACCAGTGTCACGAATGTCGGTGAATCAGGATGACGGAATTCCCACATAGCCTGCCACATCTTTAAACCATTTTCCAAACGAAAGTTGTTACTGAAGTCTGATTCTTTAATGTAATGAGATAGTGGAGCAAACAGATACACAAAAAGCTGTAAATGTAAAAATACCATATCTAAATAATTATATAATACATTTTTTAATTTTGACTAAATCGCATGAAGTTAACCAAGCAAGCACTATGAAGATACTGCTGTTAGAAGAATGATGTTAGGCGTAAAGTGTCACAAGGAAAGGATTCTATCAGACCCCTTATAAGATTTACTTTGTCACACTACATTGTTACATAACTTTATAGTTTGTAAACAAAGTGAAAAATCATTGCTATAACATCCTAAATAGTGTACATAAGGTATTTAATTAGGCAAAATATGGTGAACTCTCATTCTTGTAAACAACAAAATTTTTGTTAGGCATGTTAGTCTCCAAATTGTTTGATGGTAAGTACAGGGCATAAAAAGAGATATTTTCATTTAATAGGTGACTATGGTTAAATGTCTATTTTGCATAAATATAAGTTTATCTGGTAAATATACAGCATGACTGGTTAAATATTTGCAATACTTTCACGGGTTACTCAAAACTTGCGTCTCCTTCTAAATAAACAAAAAAATAGGTGCTTAATATTTGACCTAATTATCTCAAGACATACAAAATTGATATACACTAAATATCAGGTGATTTACGCAAAAACGATCTGGTAAAACAAATGAATCACGCTTTGTCACGTACTCCGGGCCGCGTCCCGCTTCGCTTTGTTCAGCCGTGCGGCGTTCCCAATATAAGCAGTTATGTAATTATTAACCTTGAAAAGCTCCTCTTGAATTTTGTTCATTGAAACGAGGTGTTTTTTTACATTTCAAAGTATTGTTCCTAAAAGTTTCTGAACAAACTGTAACAAAGGTTCTCTTTGTGGTTTATTAGTATTTGTTTTGATATAATTATTTTATATGTTAAATGTGACTATGAACTACCCCACAATTGAAGGGTGTTAAACTTTACACAGTCACCTCGTATAAATAATAAAAAAAAAAAAAACATACAGCTGAACACAGTAACCTCCTCTTTTTTAGAAGTTGATTGAAAATTAAATAAATACAGTTATAAAAAATGTCCTTGATTGATTTTCCTATTGATTTTCTCAGACTGGCTTGATTTATTAATGTTTCACAAGCAAGAAGTATTATTGATGTCACATATTTAAGTTAAATGTGTTAACATCACTTATACAAAATGATATAAAGTTACAAATAGAAAATATTTGTAGCCGAATATATTTTAAAAAATCTATACAAACTGTTATTGTAGGTATTGAAAACAAGTAGTAGAATGGGTTGGAGTGGAAGATGCCATTCTCAAAATCATTATCAGCACATTCATCTGATGCGTAGAGCAGGATCCAGTGCAAAGTGTAAAGTAACTTTGTCTCCACATTTCCCAAAGATTGCATATTGTCTTTTACTCTGAAAATGTATTATTCAAAATTATACCATTAAATTGTCATAAGTATATTAAAATTTGACATAAGAATAAAAACTATGCTCTGCTCTGCTCATAGTCGGTAGGACTGATTGCATGATATAAAAAAAAATTTAATGCAGTCACATAAGAGTAAGTTTAAATCTACTTTTGTAATAATAATGAATGAAAACGATTATGTATTACGTAAGATAGCTTAAAGTTGAAGAATTACACATTTATGTTTCAAAATAATATAAATATAGTCTTCGTCACTCTTTTTGATCATGAATATACACAGAATTAAAAATACATTATATTATATGTATAAAATTGAGACAACTTATGGATAATTAAAGGCCAATTCTAAACTTCCATAATAATATATTAACTTTGTTGCATTGTAATCTATTAACCATATTATGGTATAGCCCAAACTTAAGGCTATATTTGGAGTAGTTCAGTTTAAATCTTGTATATTATTTAGAGATGTTTATGTAATTTAATAACACTAACTAACACACATCTCAAATTTTATATTCATTTTTGGAAGAAAACTTTTTTTATAGTAATTAATAAAGTAATTGGTAGTATACCTGTTTTGTAACAGAGACGCTAATGCATGCATAACATGAGGTAGGGATGCCTGGACTAGACGCCATCTCGGAATTGATTCAATAGCTTCAAGAAGATTAATGGTTAGGCCAAGACGTAGATTTTGGACAATTACTTTCTCGAAAGACTGCAATTATTTAAAACATAATTAAAACAAAAAAAATAAAGATACCTGATTTCAATACATTTCTATATTATTCTTAAATTTTAAGCAATTTTAATTGATTTAGTTAAGCAATTTAATGTACATTATCAAGATTGTATCTTCTTAGATCTAATAAAGTCGTATTTTTTTTATAGAATAGTTTTGTTTCATAAAAAACAGAACAGGTATCTTAGAAAAATAAATAAATAATTGAATGGAGTGAACATTAATAATTACATTTTTATTTTAAACACGTATAAAATTAAAGCAGAGATTAGTTAGTTTAAAATCAAGTAATTGCGAGAGTAATATTGTTATATCTTACGTCTTACCTTGCAGGCTTCCTTTAATTCCTGTTCGTGAACCAGCAATAAAAAAAGAAATTGATTTATTTAGCGATATAAAATAAAATAGATTATCTCTGTTATACACGGTTACAATACCTACCTATTATAGAATAAATAAATAAACAAATGTTCAATGTCAGCTGACAAAATTGACATTATTTGAAAGTGACATTTTGATTTCAGAACCGTAGGTAACAATTTTTATGTCTGTGACCATAACTCTACAACACAGAAGAAATATATTTTATTCTGTGACTATACAATCAGAGATATAAATTTTAAACAAAATAGAAAAATATTATAAAACAGAAATTTGTAAGTATACATTGCAAAAGAAAGAGAAGAGTTATTTCTTTGTTCCATGGTGTACACCTTTATAATGTATGCACGCTTATGATTCAATGTAGTGGAATGTAAAATTTATTGGTCATATTATATTTCTTATAGATTAGTGATAAAAGTTTTATAACGCAATTACTTCCATTCGTTACTTTCATCTCATTCCGAAGATTATACTAGAACTCTTCCCGTTAAGAGCAAATAGAAAATTTAGGTATTTCAAAAATCTTTATCTCAGCAACCGATCTTCTTAATTTACGATTATAGTACCACATTATCAATAGAATATTCAGTTATGTATTCAGATTGTTCGATATTTATTTCAGGTTTGATCAAAAAATTCAATATGTGAGTCCCTCCACATCTAGACCACTATGCTTTGATTGTACGATAGAAATGGTATGGAATTGTATTGAAACAATGCGTTAGTTTTGATGTGCAGCTTATATAAAGATTTGAATACTTTTTTTACCGAAAAGTAATTTAAAAACAATTTTAATGTAATAAATTGTTTATGGGCTAATATAAGAGTTAACTATGGGTTCTCAAGTCACATAATTATTACATCAATACCACACAAACTTGTAATAGACATGTAGGGTACGTTGCATAAACAAATACAACAAACTATCTTTTAGAAATTACAAAATATATGATAGTGCCTATTAATTTCGTACCTTCTATGGTATTTTACATAAAAATAAAAGTATTTAAGCACACTTTAGCAATAATACGAGCAGAAACGTATAACCACTGCGTATAAATAGGCATTAAGCATAGCGTACATATAGTGGCCATTTATTAAATACCTATTTGAATTGCCTAAGTACATATGTGTTCGAAAAGTAAGAGAATATTTGACTATGAACTTGTAAACGGTAACTAATTAATATGCTGCTTATATTCAATGTTAAAATGCATTTTTGTTTCAGTACTTCAAAAATTTTAATCATATAGTAATAAGCACACTAAAATATTACTTACATGGTGTCCTGGAGCTCGTTGACAGAACTGCGTGTATTTAACAAATAAGTGAAATATTTACAAACGTTAACAAACTGAATATTACGTATGTAGTTACGTGTTAGTTCATAGACCTTTGCTTAAATAGTTTATTGTTTTAAAATGACTTTAATATTTTATCATAAATAAATAATTTATATGATAATAATAACACTTTATCGAGATTTAAAACAATTTTTTGACAAATATTTTTATTATTAGCTTATCTCAATCAAATACTAACGAGTATTTTATTAAGTTTTTCTACTTATCAGATATACCCGGTATTTTAATATCCAGAATTTGTTTACAATGTTAATGTTTCATAATTTTTGACATTGATTTTAAATTGAACTTTACAAGAATATTGGTATTTATGTTTTCCGTTTGATTTAGATTTCAGTGTATATCATATTTAAATGTAATTTTGCAGTATTATCACAACATTCAGGTGTAAAATTCAGCATATGTACAGATGCAGACACAACATCAAAAACACCCTAACTGTATAACATTAAAAAAATTATTAGAGTAACTAAGAAATCCTTATAAAGAAAATACCTTTATATTATCAAACACAAATACTTTGCAATATTTTTGACAAAATAAGTATGTCAATTTTCCAAACCTGTATGTTTAACCTACTCTTGTAACAGAAATTGTAATAGTCTTGTTACTCTAATAAAGGTATCGTTTTTGACGTAAGCACACAGTTAAAATACTTACAGCGCAAGCCGCATCGTGCACTTTTCCTAATCTCGGTCGGACGAAAGGCGTGGTCTGTCTCCAAAGGAATATTTGGACTGGGATCGGTATCACTTCTTCAGCAAGGTTGTCATCTTCAGTTATCTCTTTCATTTTCATGATTATTTCAGAAGGTCTGAAGGGGTTGATTTATAAGACTGAAGTAAAAATGAGGTTGATTTATACGACTGATGTAAAAATTTTGTAGGTATTTTAAATATGAACACGTTATGTTTTCTTCTTAAAAATAGACACTCGCTTAAAACTGCATGTTCTGCTAACTTATGTGCTTCATCATAGGAAGAGTAACCATACTCTCGACAATGTCGAAGCTATTACGCTTATAAATATAAAGATATTAAAAGTAATTAATATTCCATTTCGTATAATTTTGTTTGTGGTACATAGTGTACATAATATAAATTATATTATTCACTTTTATTCATACATGTCTGATTTTGATATGTATATTATACGCACCTATGTTATTACTGGTAATTCCATTGTTTCGTTGGAGGCCACTGTCTGCACCGAGATTAAGGGTTCGAGAAGAATGGCCCGTGGCACCACACGGAGGACGGAGGGAAAGCGCGCACTTTCCGGATGAAAGCTAGGTAGAGAGTGAGGCTTTGCGCATTCGTTTCGAGACGAAATTACAGGGATGTCACTACTTGCTAACAGGAAGGTTTTGTTTGTTACATTAATAAATAAATATCGCATACAATGCATACAATTCGGTTTAGTAGATTTGTATGTGGTCTCTAGTAATTATGTATATACCATATAGTATTATATTATATTAGTAGTTTGGATCAAAACCTTTATCATAAACTTAATCAGGTTGGCTCTACAGCGAGTCGTGTGTGTGTAAATGAACGTAAATCTTCTAAAAAGTAAGCAAGCTAGATATACTAAGATGTAAACATAGTAATTCCCGTTTTGAATTTATAGTTAACCAGCGGGCCCGGCGGACGTTATCCCACCATGCTAATAAAAAATCCCTTGACAAATTATATACCTAAACCTTTCCCATGAATCACTTTATCCAATGATGAAAACCGCATGAAAATCCGTTCAGAGGTTTTTAAGCTTATCGAACAGACAGACAGACGTGGCAGAGAACTTTGTTTTATAATATGTAGTAATATATTGTCTTAGGAAGATATGACAATAATTACCTAGAATAAAAGTGAACCATTTTGACAATACATTTTTTTAATGTGAAACATCTATAGGCGAGGGTAAACTTGATTGTTGGTGTGGCGAGACGTGGCGATGCGATGCCATGCGCAAGCTAATGTGCGCAATCTCTCTTGCCGTACTGAGCTTGCATAACCATAGTGTATACAGTGTTATTTACTACGTTACACATGTATTTCACATCTGCCAGGCGTCCCATGACGGCTATTTTTTTTTATAACGAAGAGTCCTTGTTATAATATTGTAACGATGGTTAGAATTAAGTCCAAACTCCTTAGTGCTTGTCGCCGTTCGAAACTGCGAACATGGTATTAATATGCCACTGGTCAAACCATATGATTAATGAGTATAAATTATTTGGAGTTAGGACTATTTTCTATTAGTTGATGATATACTTTTCAGTACAGCAGTGTGAGCCTAGAATATGCGGAAGCCCACCACCTTGTAATCATTTTACACTGTATCTGTATTATACTATATATTTACGCTTTAAGTTTCTACAAATTACAATTATTTGCAATACAATATTTACAATTTACAATTATTTATTATGTTGGTGTTTGGTATAAATAAGAAATATAAAAAACGAAAATTTATATTAGTCTGTGGCATCCCTAGCAAATTCAACATTGATCAATGCGGGCGGACTATCGCGGAGAGGCAGCCTCCAGTTTCACACAGACCAACAACATGGCCGACCTTTACTAACTGCGCATATAGGTGATAATCTAGATATAACAATCAAATAATAAATTCAAAATATAACAGACTTCGAAAAATACTGTAGTTGTATAAAAACTGCAGAATTTCACATGAGGCTTCAAATATGTAAAAAAATAGAATACAAATTTGGATTGTTTTCAGAAAGAACATATTGAAAACTCTTCAACTTAATATACCTACAGGAAAATGAAGAGTATAGAAAGAGACCATGATGTAAAAGGATATCATAGCTATCAACTTAACCAATAGTTCAACAATAGCACACAACAACTGTGTCAAACAGCAGCTTCTAAATTTATATTGATGTAACAAATTCATATAGGAAACGATAATTCTCGGAGAAAACGGTAAAGAGAGCGGATCTTAATAGCGTATATTGTCATTAATAAAATTAACATAACTGTTAAATAAATAATATCTTAATAGCGTATATTGTCATTAATAAAACTAACAGTTACGGCATAAATAATATTTTGTTTTAATAAATCTTAATTAATCGTGCCCTGATAAAATATGTTTTTACAAATAATAGTTATTCTCTGATAAGGCTAAGAAAACTTTAAACACTTATCATCGCATCGCTACACGTGATAAGATGGTTCCATAATTATGATCTGATTTCGTTTCTTAACCCAATCATTAAAAAAAATATCACGTTTCACAATACCGATAGAAACAGCCGCAGGTAATTTACTTTATAAATAGAGTCGGGTGCGGCGACAACAAACAGTTCCATTTTATAGATCGTTACCATTTATAGTTGTATCCATTGTCACTTGTCCAATCCAATTAGTTATCGTGAATATGTATTTACTCTAAGTAATTGAAGTAATTATTTTTTCTTTAATATATTTAACTATGAGAGTGTAGTATCTTGAATCTAGTAAGTAGTAGTAATACAGTGGTATTATGACTTACTATTAAGGTCGCAAGTTCGATCCCGCATTTGACTGACTTTGGTTTGATATTAATTGTCAGTTCTATGTCCAGGTATTAAGTATGCGTGGTATATTAAAAAATCAACTATTTTTTTAATCAAAATCCGCATATCTTTGGTGTAGTAAAAACTACGCATGTGAAAACTGAATATTTTAATATTAATAAGGGGGCGCGCACTTGGAATTTCTATTTTCTATATAAAAAACACAGTATACAAGTTTTGACATTACTATACATACATATATTACAAACCAATAAACGGATGCTAATGATATATATTTTACTGTAGGATATTCAACACTCTATAAAATTGATATATGTTGTTTTTCTTCGTAATTCAGTTTCAGATAGAATTATTATAATTATTTGTAATATTACACTAATCACGTATAGAGTCGATGCAGTCAGGAATGGCAATAAATACTTCGTAGATACTGTCACTATTTATTTGGCCAGAACTTCGCCTTACAATACTTGCTAGTTATTAAGAAGTGCCTAGATATCACTGACATCTTGCCTTTTTCATGGCCGAACTATGAAGTCAAAGAATATACTATTATTAATAATGATCAAACTAATGATTCAATTCTATATAATGATATCCATTCTTATTTGTCTTATTAAAATCTATATAATAATAACAATTCCTATTTATGTATCTTTAATATGGTGGCGCTATTGTCAATGTGTCTCTGTAATATGGTGGCGCTAGTATCAATGTGTATATCTAATATGTTGGCGCTACTGTCGATGTATATTTATAATATGGTGGCGCTAATATCAATGTTCCGGTTGTGTCGTAGTCTCGTCTCTTGAATGTGATGCAGCGGCACCGGAGGTGGGTGATAACACTATACTGTAAAAACTTTGGGAGTTACGAGTTGTGATTTTCTGTTAGTAAAAAATGTCTAAAAGGTAATTGATATGGAAAATAAAAATTCAATATTGTGAGTTTCACAATCATCATTTTCTACCACCCTGAAGATATTTTAGAACGGGTTTTAAGAAAATAAAATTGTCTATTTCTTTGAATCAGCCTAATATATTATATATCTTTATCACCTATTTAGTTACCATAATACAAGGTATTTATATTTTACAATAAGATGGCCAAGTATGAATTGTTATCCTTATATTTGTTCATTAATTAATTACTTTAACAAGAACGAAACAAGTAAAAGTAAATACAAGCATCCAGAGACCATTCTGTACTGAACAGAACGAACGATTCAGGCCAAATGACTGCAGTTGGATATGTCGTAATTTGGACTCCATATATCACTGATAATCATATAATATCGAACCTTTAAATCTAAGGAGAAATTTGGACTCTTCATTTTCTCCTTCTTTGTTTCGAGTGTTCCGAGAAATGTTACAAACTGATGCCAACGTTAACTTATTATTAAAACACCGCTCACCATCGGCAACAACTTCAGGTATATATATTGGAGCGAATATGATTGTAGATTTTTTCTCATGAAATGAGTTCCATGAAGTGAATTTTCCCGGGAAATAAATTATGGGGTCCTTAAAGAGGAGAATGTACAAGTTTTGCAACTTGTATTACTATGACGTATGTGATATTTTTGGTCTTGCGTTTAACAACACACCTGCAACAGGGTTATCTATAATTCTTGAGTTATAAAGTCATACCTATATATAGTTTATTCCCTACATAGAACTAGCTGTCGTGTTTAACGCACACAATTTTATACCGTGCAAGAATCTCACAAACTCGTGCTTTCAATAGGGTTTTTTTTCTGCAACACAGCACAAAGCTTTTTTTCATTTCTACGTTTAAACTTACTTGAGTTCCGAGTGGCATAATACAAGGAGGCGTGCCTTGATTAGAGAGGTAAACACGGGCCTAAGAAGAAAAAGAAAGATATTCTCAACAGTATCTTACGAAGCTAAGATATTTTATATTACTTAGTGGATGCGCATAGTATATTATGGCGGGCACTCATCCCAATATAAGAAAAAACAGAAAATAAACTAATTTTAAAGAACTAACTTTCTGGAATAAATTGTATTCTTTATGTACTTGTCTTGTAGATAAAAAATCCGTAATGGTTCAATTTAGTTATCAAACAAAAAACATTTAATAGGTGGTAGAGCCACGCTGAAGCTATTACTGGTTTCAGAATGAATAGGTCGGCTCGCCCGGGGTAGTACCACCCTCTCACGGAAAACCAACGTGAAGTAACTGTGCTTGCATTGTTGCGTTTCGTTTGGTCAGTGAGAGCACCGGAGGACCACCTCTCCCTACTCCCCACTTTCCCAATCCCTCTTCCCCAAACACAGACTGGCAACGCACTGGCGACTCCCACTGTGTTGCTAGTGTCTATGGACGGTGGTGATCACTTACCGTTAGGTGACCTGCTTGTTTGTTTGCCCCCTAAAATATACTTTTAAAAAATCGTAAATTTAAAGATAATGATATTTCCAATTACATATCATTACATAGTATAAAATAAAGTCCCCTACCGCGTCTCTCTGTCTGTCTGTCTGTTCGCGATAAACTCAAAAACTACTGAACGGATTTTCAAGCGGGTTTCACCAGTGGATAAAGTGATTCATGAGGAATGTTTTGGTATATAATTTGTAAAGGTTTTTTTATCATTAAGGTGGGACAACGTCTGCCGGGCCAGCTAGTTATATGTAAAATATTTATAGAGTTCAAGTATACACAACTTTGAATTATTTTATTAACTTATTTAAGTTATTTATTTACATGTATAGTAACGCCTTTCTGATAATAACATTCATCATACGGCCTTCTGAAAATGACGCAACATATATCTACTTACTCATGACCTATGTGAATTAAAAATAAAGGTATGCGACTTACATCATAGATGAGTCACAAATCTACTTGGCAACATCGGAGTTTTGGTATTTACACATATCTCAGTAATATTTACTTTATGATGTTTATAATAGTATCCACTTAGTCACCGTGAAAACTGAAATAGATACCAAATTGTGCTATTCTATTTAGATAGTCTTGTACACGCTTTTAACTTTCAACCTTAGCTTATTCATTGTGCTGTTACTTCAGTGATAGCATTATTATTATTTATTTAATTATAAGACAACAATGGTCCATAAATATAAAAAACAAATTAATACATAAATTGGTAGTAAATTTAAAATTAAAATTAAGTAACTTTATTAATATGTGTTTTTATACAAATGAATACGAAATAGGATGAAAAGATGAACATCACACTATTATATTACAACAGATATGCAGTGCTTCATGAAAGGACTGTCGCACATGTCTACCATTGTTCTCATTATATTATTGGGACTATCTCGAAGTCTACACAGGATGGATGCTATTCTCATACGGAATTATTATTAATTATTATACTATGCCGGATTAATTTTACAGTCTATCCTACATCCTAATCCTACATAAAACCTAAGCATAGTAGAAGGATGACCTTGACGATACCACAGCACGTTATACATCGATATGTCAATGTCTAATGTTGGCTTGTCTAGGCATAGCCGTCAAATTGAAAAACTCTGCCGATGTGTGCATCTAAAAATTAGTATTTATCTATACTAATATTATAAAGAGGTAAAGTTTGTGAGTTTGTGACGTTGTGACGTTGTAAGGAGTAATCTCAGGAACTACTGGTCCGATTTAGAAAATTCTTTCAGTGTTATATAGCTCATTTATCAGGGAAGGTTATAGGCTGTATATCATCACGCTAAGACCCACAGAAGCGTAGAAGCAATGAAGAATATTGCAAACTCGGGGTATTTTTTCTTTTCAAAGCTTCCGCTGCGTTTTAGCGCGAAATAACCATTCCACACGTACGAAGTCACAGGCAGAAGTTATTAACTAATTATTACTATCTATACTAATATCATAAAGAGGTAAAGTTTGTGAGGTTGTAATATCTGGGGAGTCGGAGAAAAAATCGTAAAACGTTTCTTACGAACGCTGCCTTAACGATGAGAGATATATGATTGAGTTCTAGAAAAAAGTTGTAGCTTGATAATGCCTATTACCGCTCAACGAAGTGGGCACGGGTCAGCTAGTTTATAATACGTTACTACCGTCGATTAAATCATCATGTATTAAACATGCTATTCAATAGAATACCTAACAGATGCACGCAACAATGCACGATGATTTTTTCTCCTAAGAACTTTTCTATTTGACAGCATGCTGAAGTTCTTCTGACGTTCGAATCACACTTATTTCGCTTCTCTTCTGCTTCCACAAGCGTGACACTATCGGTTTCCACATAATGAAGCGATGACTAGCCAATGTTTGATTATAGTTTACGTATTTTTGTAAGGTACTAGGATTTGCTCGAGGCTTTGCTCACATTATTGTAAATTTGATATATTCCTTGGGAACAGTAGTTTTTCTAGATGACAGGTACCTTAAGTCCTTTTTGTGTACTCTTAATAACGCGTATGCAACATTTCATGATCGGGTGTGCAGTTAAGTCGTGAAGGTGTAACAAACAAATAAACTCCCATTCACATTTATAATGTTAGAGTATGGATAGATAAAGCGGTTTTTATAGATAATTATTATGCAGAAAAATGAATTAATTAAGGTAAAAATAATTTTCTCAATTCAAGATTTTTAGCTTTTTAGATTTTTAGATTATAGCGCGATCATAACATGGTTACGCCGGTTAGTAGCGGCGAATTATAACCAATGAAGATCTCCTAATAATCTCAAACCCGGATGCTAATGACACAAAAACTAATTAAAATCCTCTTTAAAACTCTATTATCTACAGTAGGTATCTGATATCGATATATTTAGAACCACGTACTGTCACCATCTTCAAAAATTATTTTGTATGATACAAACGCGAAACTTTAACAGAAATAGTCCGAGGTTGAAGATTTAGAATAAATGCAACATACTTTAGCTATTGGCTGGGCGTTACAAAAATAGCGACGGTGTGTTTTGTATGGAAAATGCTTTATATGTTTTTATGCTAATCTACTAGTGCCATAGATAATTCATTTAGGAAAACTTGACAACTTTAAGAAAATATTGTGAAACAGAATGAGTATAAAAAAAAACAGATATACTTGTAGTATTTAATTGTATTGTATTACGTATTGGTATTGTATGGGGAGCGCCATCCTTACCTGGTCAGTGAAACAATCGAATAACTTTTTCAATTATCAACAGATTACAGGGAACTTTTTTAATTCATAAACCTCACACTTTTACAATTTATTCTGGCTATTTTCCAAAAAGAATATCGAGCAAGTGGTGACCTTTATTGGTGATACACAATTGAGCTCTTTTTCTTGCATTTCCCATCACGTTGGCCAGCGTCTCGGCCGATATCGGCCATTTCGGCTCGGATATTGTCTTGGAGCTCTTCAATGGTATTCGGACTGTTGGCATAAACGTAACTATTCAAAAATCCCCACAAGAAGAAGTCTGGTGGCGTCAATTTCAGGGATGTTGCTGGCCAGTTAATATCGCCTTTTTTGGACACTTCAGGTACCGGGAAGTTCCAATGCAAAAAGTTTGAGATTTGAGATCTTCTTTAGATGTGTAACGATGCATGGTTGAAATTATACTGAAAAGAGGTCTCTAAAACGCGTTCAACCACGCAGATCGGTTGAGACTAGTCGAAGATATTCAATTGTTTCACTGACCAGATGAGGAAGCCCACCCCATATTGTTTTTACGCAAAGGAAGTAAAAAGGTCCGTGTATTGGCCTTGGTGTGAAGGAAGAATTTTATCCCAATTTATATGTTGAACCTAACGCTTTAGACTTGAACACAGCAGTACTTTATAATAAAAAAAACAGTATAGTGATTATGTACGTAACCTAAGATACCTACTTGAAAGCATCTATAATAACGTATAAAAATAATATAATATTTAATGTACGTTTTATGCAATTAGTAAAAAAAAAACTTAAATACGGTGGATACGTGGACGGTGTACTTTTAATGCCTACACTTAAAAAGACAAAAATTTTTGATCTTTGAAGCTGTCTGTAACAACCATATAAGTTACAGTTTAACAATAATAATAGGCAATATTGACTGCCTAAGAGATGGTTTTAATGTAAAACAAATAAATAGTCTTAGCATCTATCTTGTAATATGTTCTTAATTTTAATAAGGCATTATTACATATGATATTGAAGAAACTAATGCATCTACTTATGTTAGAGGAGTTTCTATATAAAATAACGTTTGATTTTGGAGAATATTTTGACACTGGCCTACTATTGACAATAATCTAAATAATAAATGCAATAAACCGACAAGTATTCGTCATTCCAAGAACCTGTCAAGATGACGAATGAGGAAGGTTTGTTAACAAATTTACTATATAATATAATTTTATGACCAGGCCCATAGGCTTATTATAGTCATGTTTTATCTATTGTTGCTCTCACTAACTGTTCAATGTTCTTAGATGTGAATGAACAATATGATCCAGAGATGGTAGCTTTGTTAGCGATGCACCTCGTGAGCCAAGTGTTGGAAGAAGCGTATGTTATTGCAAAGTCTGCCAGAGAGGCCGGTGTGTATCGTTTATATTTCATAAATCTTCAATATAGTATTTTGTAAACTATAAAGTTAAAAGAGAATATTTTCTTCAATGTTTTCTGCTCCTTGTCATAAGTACACAGATTGAGTTAATATCTAATATTTAAAATAGGTCGCGTGCTGACATGTATGATAGTTAAATAATTAGTATTTATAGTAAAATTTATGAATGTAATATAATTCTAACTAGTGGTCTTGGCGGGCATTGTCCCGTTCTGATAGCAGAAAAGCCTAGACAAATTATATACATACATAAATCTTCCTCGGGAATCACTCTACCTACTGGTGAAAACCGCGTTGAAATCCGTATAGTAGTTTTTGAGTTTATCGCGAACAGTCGGAACGGACAAAAATGACTTTATTTTATAATATTATATGTAATGATAAAAAAATACAAACAATGGTGAATTAGTTAATTTTAAGGAAATAATATTTAATATGTTCTAAGTGCGGAAAAACAAGAATAATTAAGCTATCTTTAAAAATTTGAAATCCCTTATGTACGAGAAAACTTAAATAAATGTATGATATTGTCATTAACCTTTAC
Source organism: Antheraea pernyi (assembly GCA_015888305.1). Taxonomy (NCBI): domain Eukaryota; kingdom Metazoa; phylum Arthropoda; class Insecta; order Lepidoptera; family Saturniidae; genus Antheraea; species Antheraea pernyi. The sequence continues at coordinate 21,516 of MU160824.1, read as the reverse complement.
ATTGAATAATCGCTTGTAATATCAATAATAATCAATTACATTATAGGAAAATCCTGGCGATACTTCACAATGTATAAAAATATAAAATGCAATGAAATGAGTGTGACACTTGGAGATATAACTACTGTCTCTAAGGGAGACAGTAATGTAAATGAAAATATTACGGATATCGCTGTTGCTACCGATATTGCTACATCGACACCACAAAAATTCTCAGGTACCTATTTTATCGACGTAAGAATTATGTTTATGACAAATGTGGGACAGCATAAATGTAACAAAATCTTCGTTTAATTAAAAAAGTAATAACGAACTCAGGTTTTCTGATTTTTGTCTATAATTTACAACAATATACTATCAATTATTGTACTACTTCAAATAATTGCTTATTGAATACCATCTATATTTAAAAATAACATTTATACAACTATAATAGTAATTATTTTTGTTAAACTTGGTAAAATGTTATTCACTTTACTGTATATTTCAGATGAAAAGGAATTTAAAATAGAACCCGCTTGCATTGGTCAAGGTGATGAAGAATCGGAAATAGTATGTTATATAAAACATCACTGTAACAATTAATTACATGCACACAAGCACTGAAATGATTATATATTGTATATTCCTTCTCTTCATACCATCCGTTCAATCAATTCTCATGATTGTCAAGTCAGAGAAAAAACGTTTCTTACGAACGCTGCCTTAACGATGAGAGATATATGATTGAGTTCTAGAGAAAATTTATAGAGCTAGATAATGCCTACAAAGAAGTCAACAACAGTATACGTCTAACTTCAAAGTATTTTTTATTATCAGGGTGGTACAACGTCCGCCGTGCCCGCTAGTGTTATAGATAATTTCATACTATATTGTCAACTATGTATACTACTCATATCCTTATCTCAGATACATTTATTAGGATGATCTCGATATCCATATTACAATTATATTCGAAAAAAAGGGAGTCATATCGACGAACATCGTCTTACTCCGTTTTCAGCAGTCGCAGTTTTTGTATCAGATGCCTTCCAAACAACTAGCTTAGCTGGAATACGAAAACATAGACTTAATCTTTTAGAGTGGAAATATTATTAAAGTTATTTTCAAGAACCGTTTGTTCTTTTTATTTCAGGAACAAGATGAAATAACAACGTCTACTTCAATGTTCATCCGGGATCTTTTTGACATGAGCGAAGTAGCTGGGTTATGTTATGACAGTGAAATTATGCAAGAGAATTCTGAATCCAGAGATTTACCTAGTCAAGCTATAAGTAACATAATCGACTCGCATATTACTGCAGTACCTTGTTTAACTTATAAACATGATCAGGTTCCGGCAAACAGTGTAACTGAAAAGTCGTCTAGCAGTACTGAGACTTCTGAGTTTTCATTCCTTAATGATGCTTATATTCCTGATATATGTAAAGAGAAAGGATTCAGGTTCGATGGCGAAGGGTCGTATGCCACTGAGAGTTACTTTAAATCAACACGCAACATTTTTGAAACAACTGAAGTAGGTGACAAAAATATTCGACATTGTTTAATTTATAAGAATAATAACGAAAGTTATATTTTTTCGTAGCCTACACATCAAAATTTACAAGAAAATATGGATGAAATAAAGCCAGACGATACGGCTTTGAATGAAGATATTTATTTGACATTGAATCGTGAGTTTATATGAAGACATATTTTTTCATAATAAATACGATTCCCGTTTAATTATATAAGTAGTACTTTTAATTTTAATTGGCACAATAACTGTTACATAAATTATATTGTAAAGGGGATTATGAGCAATATTCTGAAGACGATGCCGATCCAGTGCTACAAGATCCTAAAGGCCTGATCTTGCAAGAAGTAGAATTACTGACAGCAAATACTTCTAATGATAATATGTCGCCAAATGTAAAGCAAGTAAGCAAGAATAATCAAAGACTTTAAACGTATTATCATAAGTAGTTACAGAAATCATAATCTACGAAAGATTTACCTGAAAATATTTTAATTTAGGATATCCTTACAAATTATTTACTTGTAAGTTACTTAAATACTGATTTCAATTCATTTATCCCAGCACACGTATTTATGGCTCTTAGTATTGTACAGATTTGAATAGATTATATATCAATAAGTTCTCTTGGCCTAGGTACATAATAAAGATATGTCTACATAGATTTAGAATAAATTATTATTATTTTTCAGAAAAAAAAAAAAATTTTAACTGCAAGTAATCTCACAGTAAGCAATTTTCATAACGCAGCCGTTACAGTATATAGTAACTGATGTAAATCAATCAAAGTATTATAGGTTCGTAAATCACGCGACTGCTTGGCTGCGACAGTTACACCTCTAGGTGGTTCTCGTAAGAAGGCTTTGGTACGACGATGCCGTAGCCGAGGTTCCAGATTATTTTCCTGTTTGAGGAGTTGGTGGCCATTCAAAACGGCTAAACTCAAGGTGAATACAAATTCGTCATAAAAATGTCCTTTTCATTGCCATACTAGAAGTTTTTATTCTTGTATATTACACATCTCGCCTTGTACATCGATACAATATATTTACATTATCATTATTTAATAAGTATCTACTTTACGTAATTGCCTTCGATATTAACATATCGTTAACATTTCTGAACTCGTAGATATTGTTATTGATTAACAGTCTATTATTACACATTAATGATAATATAATGTTGTGGTTTAGTGAAGGAAGTATTGTTTTTATAGGGAAGGTTTGCCAATATTCATGGGTCATATACTTTGTCCTCTGATACCCAGCGGCGTGCGTCCAGCTTACTGGATCAGAGGTTACTCCGTTCAACGACTCTCTCAAACTCTGACTGGAAATTCAATACCGTCAACGAAGCAATCGTGAACTCAACGCGTTGGAAGGATTACAATTTTGAAAATAAAACAGACGCTTATGGCAAACAATAATATTGCTTCCAAAATTTATTTTCAACCGTACATTATTTTTCTTTTTTAATTTATAACAAATGGATACTATTTATTAATTGTTATTTAATTACCATTCAAATATTAAAAATTACATTAAAACAGTAATATACAGACTTATATATTATTTGATTCCTATTTTTGAAAACTTATACCTAACGGTACCTGATCGAAATAGCGTTTATGTAGAATTACCATTACAATTGGCGTTGTTCGCTACCTCCTCATGGGGCAGGTGGAAAAACGTCTTGTCTCGCTCTAACTCGAATGAAGAGCATACCACCGAAGATACCGTGGCAACGGACCGAGTCCGCCCAAAATAGAACAGTCGCGGATTCCTGGGCTAAATCTCAAATATCCAGACGAGTACGCCATCTAAGCCAGTTAAAACCGTCCAGCGAAAAGTTACCGGGCCCCACTTCTTGTCTGAACGTCTGCCAGTGAAGACCGGGAGGGAACCAACGATCACCACACAAAATGGTGAGTCATAAACGTCAGTGAAATGGTGGAAATGTGTTTAGTGTGAAAAAATGGACTGTTAATATTACAAGTGACAAATAATTAACGCGTTAGCGCTTCGTGAAAGTACTCCGCTAACCGGAAGTTCGCGAGCGACTCGGAACATGAGTTAGTTCATGTACCGAGAACATCAATCAGTGTTGTGCTCACGCTTAAGTGAACGAATATGGTATCGTATATTTAATACACAAACACTTGGAGGAATATAAATGAACACACCGACTTACACCAAATAAATATCCACACATTGCATGATATGGAACCAATCACACATGGAATAACGATATATTTTTGGTCATTTTCAGAGCGACCTCAGCAAAAACGATATTGAAAGTAAGTAATTTTATAATTTGTTATAAACGAGGTACTAAAATAATATAACATAGATCGTAAGAAGTTATTTAATCTAATTGAATTACTTGACATAAGGAAATTTGAGGGAATTAGATGGAAAGAAATTTAATTATCATTTTATAAGATAACATATCGGATTTTATGTTCGGTCAACGCTTTGAAAAGCTTTGGACCCATAAATATAATTGCATCGTCCGTGACTATCGTAATACCTAAGATTAGCACAGTTTCATAAAAGGCGTGTGTCGCTAAAAGTTATGTTTGGTATACGTCATGTGGACGCAGGCAGCACGGATACGTTGCGCGCGCGCACTGTTACTAAATTAAGCCGAGGCGTCACGTGATCGAGCGTCGCCGCCCGCCCAAACAGAGAAACTCCGCTCAAATTTCACACCGGCCGCCGTATGTTTTGGCGTGGGAACTGAAGCAAAAATACCTACGCGTACTATGTTGTAGGGTTCCTTAAATTCTTACATCCTGATGGTTGAAATGATTGATAAGTCGTCAATATCAAGGTCAACAAGTGTTCTTGAGTCAGCTGACTTATGCATTTAGCATAAAGGATATGACGCTATATGAGTTCGTGAATATAAATGAAAATATTAATAACAATTTGGGATAACAATTAGTTATGCTTCAAGTACAGAAACAATTGTCATCTTTAGTCGCAGTATTTAATTAATGAAAGCTAATTTACACTCGCATCTTTATAATAAATGAGCTTGTCGGCTACAACGAGGATAATTAAATAAAATTCAAATAAATAAAAGTTAGTACGTCTCAATTAAAAAATTATTTCGTCCACTAATTATATGGTAGTTTCGTCATTTCGGTTTTAGAGGAAAAGCATTATTAAAATAAAACAAACGCAGTTAACGCTTAGCACCAGTTAAAATTGGGGCACGGTTTCCATTGTCTAAAATTAGAATGTGACTCAGTTAAGTGAATATATCGAAACGTGGCGTCGAAAAGTATTATTCTGAGCAAAGAATGTCCGCCCACTGGGTCAACTCTTGCGTTATACTTGGAATATGGGATTTATATAGTATATTCCAAAGACTGTTTAGTATTATGGTTTAAATAAAATCAAATACTACTAAAGGTTCAACAGAATAATTAGATTCACATTATTATTATATACTGACAAGAAATAAACAAATATATTTCTATTATCTTCATTTAAGGAGTTTAGATATAATAATGATCCATCTTACATATATCATGGAAATATAATTCCTTCTTAGTCCGGTAAAGCTATTAAGGTCCATCAGGTCAATAGCATGTACCGCATATAGTCAGTTCGAAAAAAAAAATCCTTAGTCTTTCATTCCTTGAAGTTAGTCATTTCAAAACTAATGAACGGAGGATCGGCGTAGGACTATGGACCATTTAAAATTTTTCGTAGATAATTTTAGGTTACTTATATTTTGGATTTCACTGATTCTTGGCATTAAAAAAAAATTAAAAATGAATTGAATGCACAGTAAAACGGGGAGGTAACAGCTAGCATAACATAAATTGTTTTCTATGAAATAATTCGTTCTTATGAAGGAAATAATGACTTTTGTATTGATATATAGGGGCATCTTTCGCCTTCTCCATCTACGACTTCGAGGGTAAAGGCAAGATCGATGCGTACAATCTGGGTGATCTCCTGAGAGCGCTCAACTCTAACCCCACACTGGCGACCATCGAGAAACTTGGTGGTACAAAGAAGAAGGGCGAGAAGCTACTTACGGTAACATTTTTTTTTCATATACACTGACTTTATTCGACATAGAACTATATTATTATTCGTTTTTTTTGTGATTTCTCGTGCCTAAACATTGATGGAAAATCATATAATATGTATATAAAAATGAGTAGAATTATATTTATATTACTTAATTACCCTTTTTTGTTTTTACTTGATATTTTCGAATCATAGTAAGCTGCGGCTTGTTAATATAACTCGACGAAAATAATAACATATTAAATAGCTTTCGAGTAATTATTATAGGAAAATTCTAACTAACGTTTTAAATATGTATATGTTATTACAGTATTATTTAGGTATGTAAAACAAAAGAAACAAAAAAATACCGATCGGTTTGCTTGTTGGTTACGGCGCTGTCCTAATCGCTTCCCTCCTTTTTTTTCTTTTTTTTATGTCATAGGAGGCAAACGAACAGGTTGGTCACCTGGTGTTAAGTAATCACCACCGTCCATAGACACTCGCGATACCAGAGGAGTCGCAAGTGCGTTGCCAGCCTGTGTTTGGGAGAAGGGGGAGTAGGGAAGAAGGGACGGGGAGGGGAGTTGGGCCTCCGGCGTTCAAAATAATGATATTGTTCACTCCTGATAGTGGTAGTAGGATTATAGATAAGCCTTCTCAATAGATAGGCTATATAATGAAAAATGGCTTTTGTCAAATGAAGAAGGGCGAGAAGCTACTTACGGTAACATTTTTTTTTCATATACACTGACTTTATTCGACATAGAACTATATTATTATTCGTTTTTTTTGTGATTTCTCGTGCCTAAACATTGATGGAAAATCATATAATATGTATATAAAAATGAGTAGAATTATATTTATATTACATGGAAATATAATTCCTTCTTAGTCCGGTAAAGCTATTAAGGTCCATCAGGTCAATAGCATGTACCGCATATAGTCAGTTCGAAAAAAAAATCCTTAGTCTTTCATTCCTTGAAGTTAGTCATTTCAAAACTAATGAACGGAGGATCGGCGTAGGACTATGGACCAATTAAAAAATTTTCGTAGATAATTTTAGGCTACTTATATTTTGGATGTCACTGATTCTTGGCATTAAAAAAAAATTAATTGAATGCACAGTAAAACGGGGAGGTAACAGCTAGCATAACATAAATTGTTTTCTATGAAATAATTCGTTCTTATGAAGGAAATAATGACTTTTGTATTGATATAGGGGCATCTTTCGCCTTCTCCATCTACGACTTCGAGGGTAAAGGCAAGATCGATGCGTACAATCTGGGTGATCTCCTGAGAGCGCTCAACTCTAACCCCACACTGGCGACCATCGAGAAACTTGGTGGTACAAAGAAGAAGGGCGAGAAGCAACTTACGGTAACATTTTTTTTTCATATACACTTACTTTATTCGACATAGAACTATAATATTATTAGTTCTCGTTTCTAAACATTGATGGAAAATCATATAATATGTATATAAAAGTGAGTATAATTATATTTGTAAACAGCGTTCATGAAAAAAAGTGGAACTAATTAATTTTATATTAATTCATTACCCTTTTTTTGTCTTTCCTTGATATTTTGGAATCATAGTAAGCTGCGGCTTGTTAATATAACTCGAAAATAGTAACATATTAAATAGTTTTCGAGTTATTCTTATAGGAAAACTGAAAATTCTAATTAACGTTTTAAATATGTATATGCTAACAGTATTATCTAAGTGTATAAAACAAACAAATATAAAAAAAAACACCGATCGGTTTCCTTTGTAGTTATGGCGCTGTCCTAATCGCTTCCCTCCTGAAAGAGGTAGTATGATTTTAGATAAGCCTTCTCAATAGATAGGCTATATAATGAAAAATGACTTTTGTCAAATCTGAATGATAGTTTCATAGATTATCTTGTTCAAACAAACATAATATAACGAACTATCTCTTGAGGTCCATGATATTTGTGGACTTATCTTCAAATGTAATGACTATGTTCTCTACTGATTAAATAATATTTACTTTGTGCGGTAAATACTAATTCGTCTATATATTATCCCAGGTTGAAGAGTTCCTTCCCATCTACAGTCAAGCCAAGAAAGACAAAGACCAGGGATGCTATGAGGACTTCTTAGAATGTCTGAAGCTGTACGACAAGAACGAGAATGGTCTTATGCTTGGTGCTGAGCTTACACACACGCTGCTTGCGTTAGGTACTTACCTTATTCATTTAATATCATGTAATTTATTGCTGATTATTTTAAATACGCGATGAAATTACTAAAATATAAAACCTGTTATAAACTGCATATAAACTTGCAATACAAATTTTGAATGATCACAACCGAATGATTGACTTATAGAAACTTGGTATCATTTGACATTTTTTTAGTATTCACTGCTGAAGTTTAATTTTTTTATACGGATGTTAAGACATATATTTATATATATTTCATGTGACTAGTTGTGGCTCTTAAGTTGGAAGTCTATTGCCAAGGGCCTAAACGTATAATACGTCAGCCGCACTTGTGTGAGGTTCAGTGACCTGCCTACGGCTTGCGTAGACATCATCGGGCCATACCAAAACGCGGCTACGAAGCATACCTACGCAGCCACACTCGGAACCTGCCGCGACGATCGAACCGGCACCTCGGCAGCGCTATCCGCCGATCGTTGTCGAACGCCTTCCCAACTGGATTGCGCATTTCCGACGATTGGTGAACATGCTGGGGCACGAGCCGAACGCACGACCGTTTGGAAACGGCGTGCGATTTATTCCGAGAGACATACAAGAAGATAGAATAACCAGAGATTACCTCTCCTCGCTAGAAGAGCAAGGGGTGAGTTGGTTCGCCTACTCCCCCCCTTCAGAGCAGTTTTTAAAGGTCGCTATACACGGCCTGCCTATGGATACCCGCCCCGAGGATATTACCGCGGCCCTGCGAGATGAGGGATTTTACCCGGCATATGTCCGAGCGATTGTAGCGCGCCATGGGAGACAGGGGTGCATCTACCACTGCGCACTCAGGAGCATTCCTGGTCTGATTCCGGTCATATATGACGTCACGAAGATTCTCCCGATGGACGTCAGAATCGAAGGATGGCGTGGCAAGCGAGGCCCAGCACAGTGCCATCGGTGCCAATTATTTCGGCACTCGTCACACCACTGTCACCGCAAGATTGCGTGTGTTAGGTGCGGCGGGGAGCACCCGGTGCACCTCTGTGAACGCCCACGCGACGAACCAGCCACCTGTGCGAACTGCAAATATGCACATCCAGCGGCGGGGAGCACCCGGCGCACCTCTGTGAACGCCCACGTAACGAACCAGCCACCTGTGCGAACTGCAAATGCGCATATCCAGCGAACGATGCTCTGCGATGCCCAATGTACCGCCGAGAAACACGCAACCGCCGTGCGGGGACCGTCGCCCGGTCCGGTGATACCGAGCACAGGACGAGAAAACCGTCACAGGCCTCAAACATGCATCCCTCGAAAACGAGCGAACCGCGAACCGGAAGAGAGGCGTCCCAGCCGCCTATCTCGCGTGGAACGAACAAGAGATTCCTGGATGTCCTAAATGACATCTTATCACGAAGCAAGGGAAATCCTGAAGCAGAAGATCTATGCCGGACCATCATGAAAGACTACCAGCTACATTGATGGGCATTATGGACGGCAGACACCCCGGCTCAACCCGTGAGGAAGCCCGACCCAAATCACCGCGCGCACGAAGACCCAAACGCACTTATTATTAAGTGCAACCCAATGACAGACCTGTCTTCACAGGTCTCGTCGAATGGCCACTGAAGAAGGCAAAACCAGTTCCCTCAACCGCCCAGAAAGGGTAGGTAGAGACGACTCTCACAGAAGCATACCTAGGGCGTGTTTCTGACTTAGAAATACATCTATCAGAACCCAAGAAGAGGTACTTGTGGTAACTAACTATAAATTTGAAAGATCTTAAGGATTGTGGTGATCCATAAAACATGTTCTTTAAGTAATTATCCGTCAAACTGTCACAATACCATATATATATATATATAAAAAAAAGCTTAGTAAAATCAATAGTTATAAACAATTATATAGTAGCAGGTCCCTAGGTAACTTATAAGTTTTTACAAGTAGTTAAAACCACTCCCTACTATAATAGATAATGGAAACATCTTGTCAATGACCAGCCACGTGTCCTGTAGTGACGACTTTTTCTGGTCATCACTGTCGGTATGCTGCGCCTTTTACTTTTTATCATCTTTTGCAGCTTGGATTTAATGTAATCTATTATATTTTAAACATAATTTTCGAATGTCATTAGTGTAACTTTGTCATGGTTTTTCATTATACATGGAGTTTTTTAAATAATTGTATTAAAATTAGAGAATCTGCCATAAACTTTTTTATTATTTTTACATTGCTTTCTGTATGTGGTCGAAATAACGTTTTATGATTTTTTAACACCGATTTACAAACAACATTTGTATGTAGTTGCCACTATACTCGTGATTACTATTATTATTGTTTGAGTACATAAACTTTTATGTAAATTTGGCAATTGTCTTCTTTGGATTGGATGTAGAAACATTGGTTGGCTATTTGCCACACACAATATATTCTTGCATTCACTGAAGACAAATATTAAGAATAAATCGAATAGTTCAGTAAAAGTAAGGTCAAATGCAACGACCAACAATAAAGACTGAATTTATTTGCACAAATGCTAACTATATTTTTACCTACAAAAATTGAGACGTATTATATTTGAACATTACTGTGTGTAATTTTATTTTTTATTATTACAACGACTACCTAGTTAATATAGACCTGTTCGATAGTTTCATATAACTATATAGATGAAGCAAATCTTATAATAATTGCAGGATTCTTTTTAAAATATTTATAAATCTATTATGAAATACAAAGCACCTCTCAAATTAGTCGTTGATGAAACCAAATAAATACTATAGCATTCTCTTGTGGTTCTAGGTGAAAAACTGAACGACGCTGAAGTCGCTGAGATCGTAAAGGACTGCTTGGACCCTGAGGATGAAGATGGCATGATCCCATATGCACGTAAGTATTTTTACATTCCTAAATTATTACATTAATCTATGAGATTACTTTGAGACCCATGTATAAAATGTTTTTGTCCCAATATTCCTATATATTCTTATTAGAAATGGACATGATACCTTTATAAAGGAGACCCAAAATACATTAATCCAGTCTTATTTATGATTTCACGTAGATTATCTTGAGCATGTTTTGCAGCACCGTTAAATACATAGTGATTGCTCCCTACAACCTTTGTGACTGTATGATATGTTGTATACTATGTATTATTTTTATAATATAGTCCATTGTTGATTCTCTTACCTTTACTCAGATGAACATAATGAGCATGAACGTCCGGTTTGTGTGTGTTCCCTTCATTTACCTCTTCTCCGTTTACAGCATTCCTGAAGAAGGTCATGGTGTAGAAGATCACACATCGCATCACATACCTTTAGTTATAAGATCGTAAGTAAGTGGAACATTATAAAGGTTGCTATCGCTACCTGCTCTTCGTTATCGCTTCCTGTCGGCCTGCTTGGTTCTTGATATATTGATTCATAGCTTTTTTCATATTGAACTTGTGTACATTTAATCATTTTTACTTTTATTACGTATATTTCAAAGTACTGATGCTTGTTATTGAAGTGAAACTTCTAATGCGTCTTCCATCAAGGTTGCGTTAAACGTTTAACGCTACCATGGAGGGGGTATGAAAGCACTATTGCGTTAAACGTTTAACGCTCCTGGGGAGGGGGAATAGAAAGAGACAGAGCGAGAAAAATAATCAAACATTTCGTATCTTACTTTAGTTATCATAATCTCATTGTAAATGTTATTTATAGATTTTAGTATTTCTCAACTCGAAAATGATGCGATCAATTGTGAATTGTAAGAAATGGTAATAAAGTTTGTCTTAAACAAACAATATGTTTTCACTAAAAAACAATTTCTACCCATTCCTATTTTCATTTCCACATTACGAAGTTTCACTTCTTCCGCGCGGTGGGACTCCACGCACTATTTTTTTTATAGAAAGCCTTCAATCTGTGAGCTTAATACGAACTTTTGTTTCAAGCCAATTTATATCGAGAGAGTATAGTTCTTGCCAATCTTTTTGACCCCTCTGAATATAAATGTGCAGAACACAAATCTGGGTATAAATATGTATTACATTATCTCTATAACATCGAATAAATGGCAATCTCATTTCTGTTACATTTTAATTTGGTTTTGTATTAAACTCATAACTATATTACACAAAAACTTGAACTTACGGCTATATTCAGTGCAGCCAAAAACATTGATAAGAACTGGACGTGGTAATTTCTCATTATGAACTTTGAATACTAATGTTAGTTCAAAAAACGAATTTGTAACGCAGCGTCTTTTTTGTTAAGCTTCATGAAATTAAATTTAAGTTGGTGTATTTATGTGATTAACTGGTTATAGCTTTCCTGCGACGAATGGTCGACGGTTGGGACCCTAAGAAGACGAAGGCTTCAGAGGCACCCGCGGAGGAAGCGGCCGCGCAGGGTTAAGCAACTCGGTGCGTCGTCCGCCGCGCTCGCTGCCCGTCGCGTCGTTCCCAACCACGTCGACTTCCCGTATAAACATCTTAGATACGGACTATCCCCCTTTTTATACGAACGTCACATATATACCAACTGTTTGTACAACTCTCTATCTATGACTGTACATACTAAAGTAAGATTAAATATACTGTAAACACACACGTTGTACGTGTTTTTAAATCTATTATTATTTATTAAGTACGTTTATAATGACAAAATACATAAAACCGTAATAATTTTATAATAAATTGTTAAAACGTTCAGCATGGTGTTATCTTCAATTTATTCGTAGACAGCAACGTCAGAGTAGGTACTTAAATAGCAATGTCGTAGTGTAAGTAATCGTTACATAGTATAAAACAAAGTCCTCTGCCGCGTCTGTCTGTCAGTTCGCGATAAACTCAAAAACTACTGAACGGGTTTACATGCGGTTTTCACCAGTGGATACAGTGATTCAATATGAAGGATTTGGTATATAATTTGTTAAGGTTTTTCACTATCAGGGCGGGATAACGTCCGCCGGGCCCGCTAGTATTGAATGTTTTGAAGTCGTTACTGAAGTTAAACATTTGGAATACTTTTAAAATGTTAGAAACTCTACACTGTCAATTGCTATTCCTATTAAACAAAAATGAATCACAAAAAACTTTTTCTAAGGGCTTTATCGAAACCATGTTCTAAAACAGATGAAATCTATAGATGTGGTAAAAGTTTTAAGTCAAAAATATAACGTAAGTAGGTTTTATATCGAAATAATAATTCAGCTTACTGTTATACTAAATGGTAAACATAAAAAAGGAGTTGGACTAAAAATAAAAAGTAAGTTTTTAGTAACTATTATTTCGAATACATGTTTGGTTACATTACATTGGTTCGGATTAAAGAAATGAAAATACTTTTTATAACATTGTATATAATTATGAGTTGAAGTTGATTCATTAATGAACTACAATAGTTGCAATTATAAAATGTCTTTTATTATTATAGGAAAGAATTTTTTTATATATTTTTTCTAGTGAACATCATCATCACCATTGCTTTCATAAAGGTACATAAATAATCTCTGAGGCTACTTTTGTAATTAATGTAATGTAGTTAATAATTCTATACTAGCTGCTACATGCTACTTCGTCTACGTGGTATATTATTTTAACAACATATTCTGTGTACAGAGGAAAATACATACCTAAAGCATAAAGACATAAGGCATCTCCGCGGCACTGTGTTATATCGCTGAACTTATAAGAATCGTAGTTTCTTAAAACTTTAATTACTTTATATTTAAAAAGCCCTCCTGATAATGTTTTTTTAGATAAGGGTCAAGTGTCTTAAAAAAACCAAATCTAGCCAGTAGTTTTTGAGTGAATCGCGTGTAACAACAAACCTCTTTCATTTTACTTATATAAGAAGATTACATAAATCAAAATATCTGCACTGCGCTGATTGTAAGTCCATTATATCAATAAATGTAGAATAACAAAAACGGTGGATACCATGCCAAGAAAACATATTTATTAACAGACGACGTACCGTGATCGTGGTCGACCTGCAAATTACACAACAACGGGAGATCCATTATTTAGGTGAGGTACTTTTTTTATTTGAATTAGTTAGTGAGATTTCATAAAATAGGGTGAAAAGAAATTGTGTTTTGATCTATCATATATTTTCTTCATGCCACTAAAGTATTAGGCGTGAATATAAGAAAAAGGATGCGATTATGGCTCAGTGGATGGCGTGCTTGGACACCGCGTCGATGAACGTAGGTTAGAATCCTTATAAATGATCCTGAGTTTTCAGTGAAGGAGAACATCATAATAAAATCCATAGTATTAGGTAGGTATGCTAGGTCTCTTTCCAAGCCCACCTGCCTAAGAAAACAACGCAAATAAGTACCTGAGCGAGACAGGGGAAAAATAACATAAGACTACTTAAATAAACAAACAATAAAAAGAAAATAAATTTAAAAATAAATCACTGAAGAATTAAAGAAATACGTAAATAAATAGATAAACAAAAGAGTAAATAAATAAATATACCAAGAAATAGATAAAGCAATAAATAAATACAAGGAAAGGTCTCACTCAGTTCCAAGAAAAAGAACGCAGGTGCAGCGCACCTGTGAAGCGCAGGTGTGCCGGATCGAAAAAACACAATAACTGACGTCACTAAATCACGAGTATTAAAATCGAACTTAGCGCGCGCAGCAAAACGGACAACCGCTCGAGTCGGCGGTTCGATCGGAACTCCCTCGATAGCTGAGAGTCGTTCGCCGTTGAAGTTTAGTATGTTTACTACTTTAGACCAGGGATTTTCAAACTGGGTTCCGTAGAATAGTCATCAGGGTTCCTCCAAAATTATTTATTTTATTTAGTTACAAATATTATTTTGAAATAGCGCAAAGTATGTAATAAGGATTCAGTAGTTTTATGTATGGCATAGCAGCGCATGTAGTCAGAGATAATGTGTGAATTATGTGTTTCAATTATATTACACATTTATTAAAAAAAAAAAAATCTTATGTAAATTGCAGTGTTGATTTGTATTCATTCGATATGAGGTTCCATAAAATAAAAGGTATTTATTTGGTTGGTGTTCCATTAACTTTAAAGTTTAGGAACCCCTGCTTTAGACTACATTGTCATTTAACATTAAGTCAGATTGTGGTTATACGCTAAAACGTATAGACACAGTATTAAAAATACATATATTTTCAATGGGAAATTTTGACGTATATAAGATTTAGTACAAAACTTATCTGTATATATGTTTATAATAATATTAATTAAAGTGCCTACTCGTATATATTCCCTAAATTAAAACGCCGACCAGAGAATTTATTAAGCAAAATGAGGCCGTTAAATGAAATATGGTAAGTTTTTGCCGGACCTCCAGCTCCCCTTTGAGTTTACATAATTAATGGACGCCCTTCAACCACTGCCCTAATTTAAATTTATACATTTTTACCGTCTGATTCCTTTTATATTCGAAATAGGATCGGAAGCTCTGTAGAATTTCAAGTTTATTAATTCTTTGCGACGTGTCTATTCATATTAGTGAATGAGAAATATCAAGGCCACGAAACACAAGTTTAGCTTGTTCTTTTAGAAGAAGTAATATAAACATGTCATGGAATGGCGTAATACGGCGACTTGTATTCCTTTTTCATTTAAAAGTTTAATACTTACGGTCGTATGCCTAAAGCCTGTGCAATAATAACAACTAGCGGTCGTCTAGTGATCGAAATTCGACCATATCTGATTATTTATTAAGTGTCAATATTATTGAGTTTTTCTTACCAAAAAATGTATAAACGTTGTAGATTAGCAGAGGTAAGTAGCGGGAAGTATACCTAATAGAAATAAATAAATAAAAACTTCGGACTAATCGATGGAATGAAAAAATCGAGGCAGTCATAAATACTGCCGACAAAAGTGAAAATTAAAACAATGGCATAACTGTGTCCTTTTTTAATTTTGAAATCAATTATAATTTAATTTATATAAGTTTCATAATTTCTATATTGAAAGTTTCGACATTAGTCTGAGTTTCACATCTATTGGCACTCCGAGCAATAATTATATAGGTACATTTTTATACAACTTACAATTAATTAAAAATGTGTGCCTGCACAAGCTGAATATAAAATATCTATATTAAATTTACACAGGCCGCTATACTACGCTCGCTAGTCTGACGGAAGCGCATCAATACGTCACGAGCATGTCGAGGCCATCAGTGATGCGAACCCATAAGTTTATCGTACTAAAAATCGTTCAACGCGGCTAAAGAAGTTTTCATTTCAAAAACTGTTTCCAATAATTTTATTGATAAAATTAAGGCTCGTCTTGACATTGGCGAAATCACCTACATAGGTAGAGGCCATACCGAAATAAAAAAGCTACTAAACAAAATAAAAATCAGCTAACAGAGGAGAAAATGGTACTGAACTTTTTTTACCTTCGCCTATTGATATATAGATTATTAGCCATTACTTGTAATGTCCCGCGACATCGTTCCTATATAATTACAATATAAAGCCAAATAGCAATAAAACATAGGAGCGCCGGAGGCCCACCTCTCCTCTCCTCTCCCCCTTCCTCCCTTTCCCCCAAACACAGACTGGCAACGCACTTTCGACTCCCCTGGTGTTGATAGTGTCTATGAACGGTGGTGATCACTTAACATCAGGTAACCCACCTGTTCGTTTGCATTCTATAACATAAAAAAATAGTTCCAACTAATGAAACAAGGTAATCATAAAAACTATCTTGATAAAAAACACGTGTGCCAGACTTCAGAATAATCTTGTAAAACAGTGTTGGCCTTTATCAATCTTATTTATACTACTAAACATTTTGATAAATTACTACTTTAGTGTTATTTTTCTACCATCGACAACCTCTCGACAACCAAATCAAGCTAAGAACCATAAAATCATTTAAATCGGGTAAACAGTGTAAGAAGAAAATAATGACGAACATACGTACATCGTAATTTTATATATAAAGAATAAGTATGCACATTAAATACACATACTTCACTTATTTCATCCTCGGTAATGTGCTGATAATACGTTATCTATAAATGTTCATTATAACGAAGATAATCTTCGGATTAGCAGGCTGGGGTACCTCACCACACACCGCGTCGTTGCTTCACCAACTAAACAACGCAATTTATATAATACTGTAAGTAAATAAAGATAATAATCAATTGAAATAAAATCATACATTTCGTAAAGATTTCCTAAGCAATTTGTACAAGTAGCAGACTACTAAGACATTATATGTGTTGGACGTTGATTTTGATTCAATTCGAATAAGGTATGAAGATATTAGTAATGTAATTTTATCTATATAAATAGAAAACAAATGCCGAATATATGCAAGTGCATCACCTCTGAACGGCTGCATCTATTTAGCTAATTCATCGATTCCGTTTGTAACCGTCAGAACAAGGTTTATATAAAAGAAAATGTAAAAAAAATTTAGGAAAATCTGAAAAAATTGCGATTACAAATCTCCTTATAAGAAAGTGAGTGAGTGTGGGGGACACAAGACAGTAGGGACATTTTCAAAAATGTTATATCAATTCTATCATTTTCTTATTTAATATACCCGGGTGAAGCCGCAGTGGCAGCTAGTTTAAAATAAAACAGTTGACATCTATATGGGCCAGTGTAGTTTCAAAACAGGAGCACTGAAGGGTGCCAAATTTCATCTCACTCACATTCACAGAATCGTCGGGTTGTTGGGAAAATTGTGCAGTAAACATTTTCCCGGCATCGATACGACCGTTCGGGTATTCTCGATTGATGTTCGGTTTTATTCGTACTTTGTGTTGGAGGATGCGAGGATAGAGAAGCTGTACGGTGGTGTTGCTAGTTATCGCATAATTCCGAATATTATGAAATATTTTCTATTTTCGTATTTATTAAGCAACAAACAATAAACACTAAAAGTAATATACTATACAAAACAAATCTACTAAATGAAGCCATCAGGCTAAAAAAAACATTGGTAATAACATTTATCTGGATGAATGGTACTCCATGTATTTATTCCTAACAACGTATATACAAAATTTCATGATTATCTGTTAAGTATTTAGGATAAGAAAGCGTAAAAAATAAATAAACTCACATTCGTATTTATCATACTAGTAAGGATATTATATTAGCTTGCTCGGATATCATTACATAGTATAAAACAAAGTCCCCTGCCACGTCTGTCTGTCTGTCTGTTCGCGATAAACTCATGAACTAGTGCACGGATTTTCATGCGGTTTTCACCAGTAGATAAACCTGAGGAAGGTTTATATATATAATTTGTCAAGGATTTTTTTATTATCAGGGCGGGACAATGTCCGCCGGCACGCTAGTATATATAACGCAACAGATACAATACAGTATTTTCTATTTTTGAAGTTTACAAATACACAAATTCTAGTTACCTGCGAAAAGTATTGCGGTGTAATATGAATCCCATGAACTTCCCAGGAATAACCTTAACGAATTTCATTTGTGATTAATAACTATTACGTCGGCGTAATTACCTGTGATAGTGATTAAATCTTATCAGCAGTTATTTTTAAACAAAAATATTGCCGGAAAAAAATACTAGACGAATATAAATGTTTTATTTTTATTTTTGGCAACCAATCTTCTAGTAGATCATTACTGCCATGGTCGAGTAAGTTATGATATTACAAATTTTTACGCTTATTTCAATGATCTAACATTCATTAGAAAGGCCACGGAGTTTTTGTGGCAAGTCAGAATCCATGCTGCGTGGTATTGTTTCCCTTCCACTTCACATGTGCACAATAACAAAAACTACATTACGTAAAATACCAACAATAATGTAACATATAGTATCAAATTACATAAGATTATGAATAAAATATAAAGTCCACTACATGGCGTTCCAAGATCCCGCCAAAAATTCCAATATAAATTTAAGTATTCGATGTAAGAATTTAACGAGTTTTAACGCTGGCAGCATTACTCAATTGCCGGGGCGCGCAGCCTGGCACTAGCTCACGGAGCGTGGAGCCACAGTATATTTTTGTTGATCTCGATGAATGCTTGCCTTACACAGTCGAGCTGTGTTTACGTTTTGATTGTTTAGTGATAACGTGAGTGTTTGTCGCTACACAACAAATTCTTATCAAGTGAGAAAATTATATTTTTTACACATCCTTATTACATATTCATATCGGAGAAAATATTTATCTGCTTAATTATATTTTATTTCATATTATTTTTATGCAATATTTTATAATAGACTATTTGGTCTAAGTAAGCACAAAGCACGGTCAAAGCAAGAAGTGTATGATACAAATAAGTTTATGCAATATTTATTTTTGCGTTTTAAACGTAGTCACATCAACAATATATCATTCCATAGCTATTTGTATTTTATTTTATGTACAAACTAGATCATTTCACAAATTTTAACGGTATATAGATTTTTTTTAACTATATTCTAACTTTATTTAATAATTCATTACTTTTAAATACCACTTACGATAAATGTTCATACAGATCTATCTATGCTACCTATGTTTTTATGACTATTACCAAGTTTATTTAAATTACGATGTATGTTATCAAAAGTAAAAATAACGCTAAAGAAGGAAACCGGTTATCAATCATTAAGATATAACAACACTGATGAGGTCATATTATGGTTGGTAACTTGGAATTTAAATTCTATCAACATAGACCTTGACTACTTACTTGTGAGTAATCGTCATTATTTATGGTTCACCTGATTAAAAGCACGATTTTGAGTGTTATTTGATAGCAAATGTAAAAAATCGACCTCTCGACAGATATTCAGATAGTCAAGGTAAGTTTATAGTGTGAGACAAGGGCACGATTTTTGAGCCAATATATGACCCAAAACCTAACTCTATAAAAAACAGAACTATTAAAGAACTAAATGAGTTAAGGATTATTCCTCATACCGAACGTGTGCCCCAATTGTTCACTGGATAAAGACTGAACTAGCACGAATTGGAATTTGTCCGGTAATTATCTATCAGCTCTTTATCTCCCTTTATGACAGACTATTATGCTAACTATTATGGAAGTGTAAAACTCGGCCTGTAGATAATTTAAATATGTACGTTAACCTTTAAATGTCTTCTACTTTCAATTTGCCCGTAGTCTTTTTATGTTTAAAAAAAAAACAAAAAAATAAAAATAAAATAAAAAAATATCACTAAAAAATAAAGTAGGTTCGCATTACGTGAAGCCTAAACTTTGTAGGTATCCCTTTTTAACGGAATTGCGCGTACGGATGAACGTGAAATTTGGCATAGTTAAAGTTTATATGGCGAAGAAGTGCAAAAAGCTATTTATTCTATATAAAATGCATTAGAAGTACATTAAATTAATTAAAATATGCATTACTCACACTAATACTTCAATTTTACGCAACATATACACACATGTAAAATGTAAATAAAAAAGACAAATTTGACATCCGTCAATAAAGAACTTCAAAAAAGGTTGCGAAAGAGGTTGCAATGCTCGACTGTATGTATTATTTTACTCTTACGTTCCAATTACCCTTTTTCATTCTACATTCAACAATGATATTAACCCTAATAAAATTCAAGCTTAAAAAATCAATGAACTATGGTCGAATGTCGACCTCTGGGCGCCCACTAGTATTTCAAAAAATGTATTGTAAGTTGTAATTTAATTGTTTAAAGATGTTCCAGTGAATATATGTTAACAGTTAATGAAAGCTTATGACTTAAAAAATGGTATAGAACGAACAAAATGGAGCAATATTTTCATATATTTCTAATACATTCTTTTAACTTAAAATAAATGTAACAGAATAGTTTTTAATAAAAAACACAGTTATTACAAAGTTTCTTGGATATTCAAATCAAATCGAATCAAAAATACTTTATTCAGTTTAGGCCCTAATAAGGCACTTATGAACGTCAAAACTACCTGCGCCGGTTCAGAAAACAACCCAGTCATCGAGAAGAACCGGCAAGAAACTAGATCGGGTACAACTTTTTAACATATATATTTCCAATACATCATATAATCGTTTTTAATGGATGCACAGAGATAAGTCAATTCCAGACATCACCGTCGTTCACATATTGATATACTATATTGACATATATTGACACCAAAACCCGCTTGACGTGGTGTCTAAACTTACTGTCCGGCAAATCGGTAACATGCTTTGGGGACTTTATTGTAAAACCTAACATTTATTTATTACCTAAAAACTATTACTAGTTTGCTGGCTATAACTTTGGTTTACTGGAGGCTGAAGCATAGATATTGAATCGAATGAATATAAGATGTAATTGATGCATATAAACGTGTAATTTTCCAGGTGTTGCTCGAACGCTGTTTACACAATGTCGGAAGTAAATAAATCGGTTGCTGCAGAAAAACATGTCGACAAACATAATACAGGTAAAACAATCATACATAAGATTTATTCTATTTTTTTTATTTACAATGTACAATGTATAGTACAATACATGTCTTTACAGTACACTTTTCTTTCTTTGTTATGTTTTATTTTTACGCTCTTGCTCGACTGTATATACAGCTAAGAAATTTCAATAAACCTAACTATAAAAAAAAATACGTAATAATTTTTATAAATATGTTTATTCAGATGTTTTGTTTTATCTAAAATTTAGATACAACTCGCAACTCCCGTATGGTCTAGTGGCTAGGATACCTGGCTTTCACCCAGGAGGCTCGGGTTCGATTCCCGGTACGGGAAACCATTTTTGTATACAGTATTATTGCCGTATCATTCATTATACTGCTTCGCGGTATTCGTTTTTGCGTTGACTAATGATCG
>MU160823.1:10925-52750 GCA_015888305.1 Antheraea pernyi | reverse complement strand
AAAGCGGGGTGGTAGGGTTTTACAGCCTGACTGGGTCGCAACCACCATGTATATGGCGAAAAAGCCCGTCATAGTGATTCGCTTCTGCGGGTCGCGTTTCGGGATCAGCCTGTGCATATTCAGATTTTCGCAGGCCGGCATGATAGCGGCGACCGGCGATGGATAGTATGCCACTCGGTGGTCGCCGTTGTTTTTGGATTGTACTATGCTTACCATCAGGCATAGTGCAGTCATTTTGCCGTGCTAAAATTCAGGGACTCGTTCAAACATTTTTTATACAATAAATTAAATGTAACAACATATAAGTGACAGTTTCGTTTACACATATTTTTCATATGTGGTTGATAATTACGCATGTAAAGGTCAGGTACCAGTAGCCCAGTTACAATGTACTGGATATTATATAGACCGCTGAAGACATCAGTACGGAAACCAACTCTCGTAGTATCTGCTATATTTAGCATAAAGAAAATTACCACAATCCGTCAAGAATTTCTTTAACTACAAATTTTTGACTTTCGTCCGTTATCCTGGAGAACACTTTGCGTTTTTTAGGAGAAAAAGTATCCTAGATGTAACCTTGTAATATTAGTTATCACTGTATCAAATTTCATCAAAATTCGACAGACAGACAGACAGACAGACAGACCAAAATTGTAAAAGGATTATTTTTGGCTTCTATATCGATAACAAAGTCTATCCCGATTATATATTTTTCTAAATAATTAATGTACAGATTTGTACTTGTTACAGTTTTATTATATGTATATGCATATATAGATGTATCTAAATATATGTCTACGAAAAATAAAACTGAACAAGGTTTTTTTCACTATAATTTATACATACCCTCAAATAAGTTTATTCATTTAGTAAATGAGGGCATGATTTTCATCAAATAAACATGTCTTCTACAGATCTTCTATTTATATTATAATTATATTAATAACTATTACAATTGTAAGCAGAATTTCAGGAATGTACCTTCTTTGAAATATTTAAGATACAAAAAAAAAATTACATCACAATACGTCATAAAAAAAGTTTATAAAAAAGGAAGAATTAAAACAAAGGATAAAGCAGTATTCTTCAAGAACTCATTTTGCTCATAATGACATTTAAACTTGTATACTTTATTAAAGAATGGTAACGTTGAAAAATTGAATTTGTCAAACCCTTACCAAAGTTTATGTTCTTAGGAAAGAAAGTTAACTAACTTGGTGTATCTTATATAAGTGCTCTAAATTTAGGTTCTTAACATTTAGCCACAAGCTTCTAATATATTTATTTATAGTCATAGTAGCTATTTATATTAGCGGAAGAAAAAGTTTGTCTATTCTTATAAAAATTCTAATATTATATGTATATGCGAATATAAGTGTGTTTGTTACGCTTTCACTTCTAAACTGCTCAATAAATTTTGCATATACGTTATTTGAGACACAGTAGAAGGCATGGGGTAGATTTTATTCACAAAATTGTTCACAAGGGATAAGTAAAATCTACATTAACGAGAGTAAAACCGCTAGCAAAAGCTAGTCTATACATATAATAAAAATGAAGTGTCTGTATGTAACATCAAAATAATATTTTTTTCACAATTGGGTATGAAAGTATACAAGACACTGATAACAAAAATAAAAATTTTATATTTTTTGTCGGTCTGTCTATCTATTTGTTCCGAGTAATCTCCGAAAAGGCTGGGCCGATTTTGACAGGACTTTAACTGTAACATAGCTGAAGTTACAGCGGGTGAGTTAGGCTACTCTAAATCAGACTAGCTGTTAACCGCGGCTTCAATCGCAATGCTATCTGCAAAACGGTTGGGCCGATTTTCACGGAATTTTCACCAGCAGATAGCAGACATAAAAAATAATTTACTTTATTTTAATTTAGACTAACTCTTAAGCGTGGCTTGGCCCGCAGTGCTATCTCCAAAACGGTTAGACCTGTTTTCACGAGACTTTCACTGGCTGATAATTGATTTTACAAAAAGTAATTTAGGCAATTTTAGTTTACACTAGCCGTTGACCGTGGCTTCGCCCACAGTGCTTTCTCCAAAACGGTTAGACCAATTTTCACAAGACTTTCATTGGCAGATAGCTGATTTTACAAATAGTAATTTAAGCAATTTTTGTTTATACTAGCTGTTAACCGTGGCTTCGCCCGCTTTGCTATCACCAAAACAGTTAGACCGATTTTCACAGGACTTTCACTGGCAGATAGCGAGCCTTATAAAAAATAATTGAGGTTATTCTATTTCAGACTAGCTGTTACCCGCGACTTTGTCTGCGTGAAATTTAGCAAGATTTCAACTCTTTCTTTATTTTTAATAAGAGAAATAATTATCAGCTTACAATGCTTACAATTCGACATTATAATTATTAATAACTTTAATGATAAAGAGGTCTTCTTAATTATAAACATATTGCGTAAAGAGTTCCCTAATACAATTTGTTGCGGACCTAATATAGTTTGTTTATTGTGCATAAGTGAAGTGAATGGAAAATAATGCCACGGACCATGAATTCTGAGGTGCCACAAAAACTCCATGGAAAGTTCTAACAAGATGGCCACCATCTTGTTAGTTCATTGAAGTTATATCAAGAAACTTGTAATATCGATACTCACTTGACAATGGCAGTAATAGTCTGCTAGGGGAGTGATTGCCAAAAATGAAATGGAGGAGGAACTTGTAATACTATTAACTACTCGACAATGGCAGTAATAATCTAAAAGATTGGTTGCCAAAAATAAAGTGTATATATATATCTATCTTTTAGTCATTTCTTTTTATTAGTTCTTTATACAGTGTAAGTGAGCACTGAGGTAGTAATATGGTGGATTAATGTTCCAAATATGCTGCTGATGATAAACCTCATTTAATACACTGTTAGTATGTATATATCCAATGTATACGTTACTGTTATCTTTCGCCTTATGTTACGTTTGTAGAAAAAACGACACTAACAATAGAAAAAAAGGGTATTTACTCGTAATACATTAGAAGTTTCAATACAAAGAAACAAGATGTTGACTATAGATAAATTCAGAGTGTCGGTTTTTCGTGACGGTGTGCGCGCGCATCGTAAAAATTTACTCTCATCATTTTTCCCTAACGCGCCAAAAGAAGCAAAACTTCAAAATGTATACTGCATCTATAGAATCTATGAGCGGAGGATTAAACTAATTTGTACTCTGAAAAAGATAATTAACAATATTTTTAACAATGGTAATGATATACTCATTTAAAAGAACAATAGATAAATGTACCTGCAATTAAATTTAGAAATATAATTAAAATAATTATTCTTATGCATTATGGGCAGGCATGTGACGTTGTTCGGTGTAATGGTAAGACGCCAGATGTATTGATAATATATACCTAAGTCAAGCTACGTGAAATGAACCATATTTCATTAAAGATCACAGAAATGACTTCTGTATAATATGTATGGAAGGCAATGTTAGGCAAATGGAAGGCAGGTGTTATCAACAACTTTATTTAATTAATAGCTTTGTTTTTTAATCGTCAACAAAAAAAAATCCATTCAAAAATAACTATGGCAAAGCCATTGAAGATATTTTAATGAAGTATCGGTAGTTATTGTGCGATATGTTGTCGGATTCTCTGATTCCTGTTTAGTTTCATCAGCATTGTGGTCAGGTTTCCGAAACACGTAGGCACGATGTCATTAAGGCACGTTTTGCGGTTGGTCCGAACTAGAAAATGTACATAATCTTGCCTCTGGGTTTTCGTTTGGATTCCAAACTCGATGAGAGTTTGATCTTGATAGATTGCATATTTTGGAGTAACTGACGTTCATAGTTTCCACACCAGGTGAAAATACTGATTAGCTCCGGTATGATATTTACCCATACTAGTAATATCAAAGATTGCAGTGAAATTTTCTCCCTCTTACGAACATGTAATAAAGATAAACAATTTATGAGGCCCGCAGACATATTTTATACTAAGCTGTAAATACATTTTATATTAAATTTTTGGAATACTCTACATTTTCAACCAAATATTTGCGCAGTACATTCATATATAATAAAGGGGAAAACATATATTTCGTAATTTATAGATGCATTAGGGTGTATATAAGAATCCATATCTTGAAAAAAGACTACTAATTAATTACGTTTTTAATCTTTATATATAAATTTCTTCTGTGCGTGTGTATGTCACTGAACTCCTCCTAAACGGCTGGACCGATTTTAATAAAACTTTGTGTGCGTATTCCAGTGGATTCGAGAATAGTTTAGATTCACAATTGGACCCGGTAGGTGGCGTTGCGGTTGACTTTTAGGATTTTTTTTATTATCAAGGCAGGACAACGTCCGCCAGGTCCGCTAGTATAGTTATAAAGAAACAAATGAAAATGATAATTATTACTCAGGCAAATAATGAAGTTTTGTTTTTGTTAAATGCGTTGTAAATATATGTTTAATGCTTTGAAAGAAAATACTTTACTTGTATCAGTTAAATAGTATTTTTTTGCATTAATCCATTTTGAAATGAAAAGACAGTCCCTCGTTTTTTAATATACATTAATGTATAGGAAATGAATTTAGGAGGACTGTATCCACCACTCACCCGCACTAGGAGATCCTCTTCTTTGGGGTACCCCAGCTTGGTTCGTGGCTTAGATCGCTGGTTTGTTAATATTAGGACACAAAGTTTACACTGGCACTTGATTTCTTGTAATGGTTTTTTAGGTATCTGTACCGGTTTTTTAATGTTTATTAGCACAGATAACTCAGAGCGGTTTTGTATGTAGCTAGATTCAAAGGTAAACTGTTGCCTTAGAGGGCAGCACTTGCGAACGTTTTTAAAGGTGCGTTCACGAAAAGTAGTGGACAGATACATTCCTTTTAAACGATAAAGTAATATGAAAAATAAAAGATTTGTGCTAACATATAAATTACTACAGATAACAAAAGTACGGAACAATTAATATATTAAATACAACCTTACAGATTTTAAATAAACACTCCCTAAACATCGCTAAGTGAGGATCAATAATGGGATTATTTCTAAAACTTCCCAGCACCCCTATCACGCCTCTCACATTTGAGATATTTAAGAGGATTTGTCAAGTTCCGAGGCGTCCGACCGACTACTGAAATTATGTTCACCCTCGTTATGGTGGACCTGCGAGTGACAACCGCTCGTGTGGGGATGTTCGGCTGCGCTTTGATAGATTATCTAAAATAAAATGAAGACAGTAAAAAGTTTGTATTTTGTTATACCACAGGATATAGCAAGGAAGCATCTCAGCCACACATAACTGGGCTAAAGACTGTGGATTTTAAGGTAGGCTACACATAGTCCTATGGTAGGAGGATAGAGGCTAGTACTAAGTTAGGTAGTGTTAAGATTAGGGTAAGTCTAGGCATAGAGGGTTCTAGGTTGGTAGGGACGAGGAGTTAGGTTAGGTAGGACAGAGAGGTAGGGTTAGGGTATAGGTAGGGCGGGGGGAATGGGGGGCGGTGCTGGATAGGTAAAGTCTGGCTTACCTACCTACGTAGTTAGGTTAGCGTAGGCCGGAGGGGACCTCAGGGTGCTTATGGCGGGAGAGGAGTAAACCTCGATAAAAATTCCGAGCTTAACCTTTCCGCTGCCGGCCGAACCAAGAGGGAAAAGGGCGGGTGCCCTGGACTCCCATTGCACGGGTTCGGCGGGCTGGGAGGCAGCCTCGCAACTGGCCTCAGTCGAGTATGACGTGGGAAACGCCTGTCGTCGGAGGGTGTTGCGGAGCTTGTTCGCGCACCCCGTGACACCACCCATAGTGCGGCGTTGGTTGTCGTGGAGTTTTTGAGTCGTTTAGAGGTCGACTCAGGTCAGGACGTCCCCGGAGACCTGACAAGTCTGTGAAGAGGGTTCTCCACGTAAAAAAAGGTAGGACAGAGGGGCCTCTAGAGAAGACGTGGTGATGTAAGATATGAGTAAACCTGGCCAAAAAGCAATAGCGGGGGCGGTGAGAGGGCCTTCCTCTCCGGGGAAGGATGGACTTTGGATTAGAACGGAAGATTATTTGGAAGTGATTATAGCTTAGTTGATAACGTGTTCGAACACCACGTCGATGCACTTAGGTTCGAATCCTTGCAACTGGGTCGAAACTTCCGGTGAATTTGAGAAGCTGAATTTGAGAGTCAGCTCTCTCTAGGTTTACCAACTTAGACCACATCGTCATATATCATCAGATGTAATTGTGGTCAAACCTATGAAGTATTAAAAAATACAAATAATGAAGTCACGATATTGTATGTAATAGCAGGTAAAATTCAATCAAAAAACTGTGGCTACCGAGAGATCATCATCCTTGGCCGTTGTAGTTGTCACCTAGTTGTCAGTTATACATCGAGTGATCTCGATACGTGATAAACTAAAAGAGAAACACTGTGACTGGTTTATCAGCATATGCATCATACATCCTCTTGATTATTGCATATATATCGGCAACCAATATAATTTTTATACCGTTACGTAGGTATACAAATATGAATACACCATTTACTCTACCGTTCGTTGGAAATGGATAAATACGAATCCAAAATTTCGCGAATCCACTTTTGAAAGCAATCGACCAATTTTACTTGTAGTAATAAGTGTTCACATAAAGGGACTTTTTACTGGATTCGTGGTCTAAAATATAAGCGACGAGGTATCAATTAATTTTTTTAGGTTAAATCTTTTAATGGTCTTTTTGTCCATTCGATACAGATGTTGCTGAATATACATAGTAATGAATTACGCTGTGCTTATTTTACGACAATTATTATTGTTCTACCGTTGAGTATTTTGTAGTTTTGTATAAATATAAAAAGATTGAGCCGTCACGGAACATATGGCAGATGTGAAACATCGAAATTGTTTTTTATAAGTTATATTCCTAAAAGAACAGATTTCGACAGGAATCAGCTATGGCATAATGAAAAGATAAAGAAACATTACAAATTTGTTTCATAAAACAATGAATGTTTATTTATTTTATGACATAAATATTCATTTTTATTAAATACAAAACACAAAAATTCAACTAGGCGCAGGCGCTGTGCATTTGGTGTCATTTATCGAATGCCGCTAGGTCATCGGCTCGTGCCGCGTAACACTAGTATATAGTTATTTTTGTTACTAATAATAACGCCGTCATCATGTATGAAAACAGCTCAGATGTATTATATTAGGTACCTTAATGTACGTATAACATACGCAACACATGACCCGGAAAAAGCGTGAGATGCTGATACAAGGAATGACGTTTCGGACTTGCCACACATGTCCATTTTCTTTATTCTCACTATACATTCATACTTCCAGTGCTAGTTACGCCTTAGGTTAGGTTTTAGGTTAAGTACTATTCTTTTTTATTTATTTATTAGATTATTCATCGATAACCATATCTCAGCTTCAGATAAATTATAACTTGATTCATTATTAAATATTAATTTAATATACGCACTCGGAATAATCTATAAATAAAAAACGCTAGAAAAGGCTGCATTTATTCATAACTAGCTGTACCCGCAGCTTCGTGAAGATCGGTTGAACTGTTTTGAAGAACTGCGGGCGAAGCCACTGTTAACAGCTAGTCTATATTAAAATAGACTAAATTACTTGAAATTATGTCCGCTATCTGCTGGTGAAAATCGGTCCAATCTTTTTGGAGATAACATTGCAGACGAAGCCGCGGTTAATACCTAGTCTAATGTAGAGTGGCCTAAAAAACCCGCTGTAATTTCAGCTATCTGCCAGTGAAATTCTCATCAAAATCTGTTCAGAAAAAGACAAAATCGGTGACAAAAATTTTAAAAATTGCATTTTTTTTATCAGAATCATGTATACTTTCATACCCAATCAGTGAAAAAAAAATATTTTGATATTATATACAGACACTTCATTTTTATTATATGTATAGATAGATATAGATTAGGTATTTTTTTTATTCTCGAACTGACTACGCTATTGTCTGAACAGCTTGACCGGACTACATTAGGTATCTATTGCCTAGAAATAACGTATTACCTTATTAATTATTATAATAAGTACAACATCTGATTCTGCTTATGAGTCGTATACTATATCCATTATATTGCATATACTTGCTTCTAACCAAAATCATAACGAGAATGGATACCAAGGATACATAACGATTAATCATACATCACCTAGAAAAGTTTCGCTTCAAAAAATAAAACTGACTACTTTTAACACTTGGACCACAAGTATATGTACTCTCGGCCGCCCTTTTTCCCGGGATCAACTACGGAATCGGGAACGTAACTCGATCATATTGTAACATGATTATACAGGGGTTTCGAGTACTACGATGGAAGCTTTTATCTATAATATCGTATAATATTGTGTTCGTATACTCCTACATAAATTGCCCGTACCTTATATTTATATTGCTTTTGAAATTTTAGACTCACTCGTGTGAAGCGCAAAATAGCGATACACGTCATTAAATGTAAAAATAAAATCTATGGTACTTTCGATTTTGAAGTTATACTTCGTTTAGCGCGTTCGGGAAAAATGATGAGAGTGAATTTTTACGATTAGCGCGCACAGACAGCGTCACCATTAAGTTGGTAGGTAATTGTCTGTCAATTTTTCGTGAGAACTGATAGTTATATTCAATACAGCCGTGTATTGCTCACACCAAGTCGAATAAAAAAGCGGCACGGCTTTTTATTTGCTTACATTATAAATTAATGTAAATATCTAATACTGCGATAGCGCGACGCTCAGTGCGCCCCCTGTAACAGACTGCTACATCCGGTTTCAACTTCCTACTCTATCCAAATAACGTTTTTTACTCTGAAATGTACAAGTTTGCTTTATTTATGTTTTCCTTAGTGAGGAAACATTACGTAAATAAAAATGTTTCTGAAAACATTTTATACTAAAGCCTTAGTCTTATTATTCATTCATTTTAGTAAGACAAAGTGACTCGATGTATTTGAGGGTAGATATAGTGCAATTCTAATACAACGGCAGTCGTCGTAGTGTATACAATCGGAGGTTGTCACTGTCATGCCTGCCATCAAGTCTCTGTTACAATAAGACTGATAAAAAAGCCACTATGACAGGCTTATTCACATGTATATGGGGGTAGCAACCCAACCAGGTATAGATCATCACCTCCCTACTCAGTTACTAGATATAACACCCTAATTCCTGGAAATCGCCATATCTAAGGGCGCCACTATGGCGGACATTTAATAGGCAGATATTTTAAATTGGTCATCCGATGTCTCAGGCTCAATGAGAGACAGTCAAGCTCAGTAACAGTTTTTATGTTAGGTAAAAACTGTTAGGTTTTATGACGTAGTACCTGTGTGCCGGATAGTAAGTAGTAAGTTCAAGCATCATATCAAGTGGATTTTAATATATAAATGCTCTTAAAAGGTGGAACAATATATAAATGGTTAGTTATGTTTGGAATTAACACCTGCCAAAAACGAATTAACTGTAATGTATGTGTAAAAACATGTACGATGAAAATGTAAACCAGATTCAGTTATTTCAATATACAATTATTAAAGTAATTAAAAACTATAATTTTTTTAAGCATTACAAAAGACAAAAGACATTTTTAAGCATAATATATCTATATATTTTTTTAATGGGCAATATATAATATGGGACCTCGCGAATCATTAAAAACGAAATTACAGAAATCTTATTCACATGTATATGGGGGTAGCAACCCAACCAGATCATCACCTCCCTACTCAGTTACTAGATATAACACCCTAATTCCTGGAAATCGCCATGTCTAAGGGCACCACTATGGTATACATTTAATTGGCAGATATTAAAAACTGGTTAGTTAAGCTTAGTAACAGTTTTTAGGTTAAGAAAAAACTGTTAGGTTTTATGACGTAGTCCCAAAGTGCACTACCTGTTTGCCGGATAGTTCAAGCATCATGTCAAGTGGGTATTGATATATAAATGTTATTAAAAGGTGGAACAATATATGATCGATGGTTAGTTATGTTTGGAATTAACACCTGCCAAAAACGAATTAACTGTAATGTATGTGTAAAAACATGTACGATGAAAATATAAACCAGATTGAGTTATTTCAATATACAATAATTAAAGTAATTAAAAATTGTAATTTTTTTAAACATTACAAAAGACAAAAGAAATTTTGTAAGAAAAATATATATATATATTTTTAATGTGTTTTTCGTATTTACAAAAATATATTGTTAAAAAATAAACAACGCAGACGAAGTCGAGGATATCAGTTAGTTTTTTTTTATATAAACATGTATACCACATATTATATCTATTTTTTTTAAATAAAAATTAAGAAATCACACATTTTAGGTTAGCATACTCTTAAACTACATTTTTTAATAACCAAATAAAATATCGTTCGGGGCTTACCTTATCCGTTAGGTGAGAACGGAAATATAATTTTTAAGCGTGGATATTTTTGAATAGCCTATATTGAGTCGCCCGTCCGGCACATGTGATATCAAGTTGCCCCGCCAATGCCTAGCGACGGGGACGTGCCGATGTGTATTCACTTAAAATAAACTATTTTATAAAATACACGGTGAAATATCATTTTATATTGAAAACTGAATTTATGTATATACGTCAATATTTTTTAAGGTTTACCCTTTGATCAAAGTCACATCTGATATTTCAAATCAAATCAAATCAAAAATACTTTATTCAGTTTAGGTCCTAATAAGGCGCTTATGAACGTCAAAACTACCACCGGTTCGGAAAATGAACCAGTCATCGAGAAGAACCGGCAAGAAACTCGATCGGGTACATTATTTTACCATATATTTCCAATACATCATACAATAGCTTTTACTGGATGCACAGAGAGGAGTCAATTCCTGGCATCACTATCGTATTAAATGTAGATGTGGTCTATCATGGTAAACACGCAAACCCTAAAGAGCGGCTCTTGAGTGCAGCTGCCAGAACTCATCAACAAGTCCTTGGCGATACATTCAGGGTAATAGCTAACAAGGCGAGCTTAGAAAGAGCTTTACCACGATGCTACGGTTTCACCACATTGTTTTCCTTCACCGAAAGCTCCAACTTACTTACAAGGATTGAATGAATGAACGAATGAATGAACTCCTTATTGCACTTTTGATTTGTACACTGGCGAGCTTAATGCCATGAGGCATTTTCTTCCAGCTTACCAGCAGTATTGATAAGCAAAACCTTTTGTAGGTAGTGCTTATATAAATAAAACAGAAGAAAATGGATAAATAAATATATGTTTATATATAACATAAATATATAACAATGACAAAGATAGTAATAAAACTGTATACACACAGCAAAAGTTAATTATAAATACAGACTGTAAAATCACGAACCCTGTAGAAAGGTTTCGAACCCTTTTTTTTCTCGCGAGGGAATTCTCTTGAAGTTCTACCTAGCCGGGAAGCATAGGTGAGTATGCTAGATTTGTACTGACTAAACCCACTCGGTGTTTTTTCTTACACTATGTAGCTGAGTGGGCAGGAACGGCCTCTGCAATGCTTCTAGCCGACCCGGCAGGTGTTGACCCCTCATCAGGACCCGACTAGTAGTCTGAAGAGAGAAAACCTTGGCCCTCCCTGACGAACTGATGGGAGATGCAATGAACAAAGATTTACCCAAGGATTCGAATCTACGTCGTTGGACGCTGAGACCAAACACGCTATCAACTAAGCCATCGTAGCTTCACAAAGTAATTATAGCGAGAAAAACTGTAACAACAGATTATGTCAGAGTTTTTGTTTATCACAATCCATCTCCAAAATGGATGAACTGAGCCAGATCATCACTGGTATATGGAGGACTTTCATATTACTAACTAGGCATACGATTGCGAAATTTAAAAGTCATATAAATAATTATATACAAATTAATTCTCTCGCACACATTTGCATTAAGGTCGTGGTTTCCGAACGGTTAAGTGACGTGAAATGTCGATGCAACATCCTCAATTTTAAGCCTCCTCATGAACTAACGCAATTCAAATTCAAATACATTTATTTATTCGAACGGTCATGAAAAAATGTCACAAAGAAATATGTACACACTTTATAAACTATCGATTTATCGGCATTTGAATTTACGAACACTTCGACACCAAATGTGGCAATTACGAGCGTATTTTATCTTAAAAAAGTCCTTTTGCACAATAGTGGGATATTTACTCACATATATACGGGATTACTAATGTGACTCTTATAATTTTAAGGGTTAATAACTTTATAAATACAACAATAGAGAGCGTGATATTCAAACACTTTTATTATTGAATATCTGGATAAACCGTAATACGGAGATTTCAGATGCTGATAATACCATCTTAGGCTGCATTATTATTTAACATTAGGTAGAAATATCATAAGCTAATTCTATAAAGGCTTGGATTAATGTCATGAACTAGATCATTCCGATCTTCGATTATTCCATATCTTTGACGACGGTCGACGTACCAAATTATTTTACTGTATCTACGAAAGAAAGAAAGAAAAAACATTTATTTGCAACACACATAAGTAAATATGAAAACACGTACAATTAAAAAAAGAAAAAACATACATATAAACAATGAAAAATACAAATCGATGGTTAAGTGTGTGTGTGGCAAATGAGCCACGAGTCAGCGTGTGTGCTGTTGGAGGTAAGTCCTTCAGCGCTGATTTTCACTCGGGACCCAGAGTGTTATGTGTGCACCGAGAGATGGTGGGCATATTAAATGTTATGTAGTGTTTCGTGTAGTGAAGCTATAAGTTTAGAAAAAAGAAATGATAATAGAAGTTTAATATGAAATATGAGATAATAAGTACATATATATTAATAATAGGCGACATAACTTGACTTCCATCCGTATTCGACTATACGATAATTAAACAGACGGTACTCACTGCAGAGACGCAAAAGGAACTAAATCACAATAGAAATATTAACGCTAATATAAACAAACTGTCCATGTTAATTTACAGCAGATCAAACAGTAGTAGAGATGCCAACTAAATAAACGGTAAGCAACAAGCTTTGAACGACCCTCGTCAATTGGGACTGGTTTTGACAGCCACTACAGAAGCTTAGTAGTTGAAAATAATGACCTCGTGCTTCGAGTCTACTAGCTTACATTTTCCGTATAAAATATCTAAGAAATTAGTGTTCCAATACACGGGCCACAGGCACAGATAGTTTTATATACAAATTTATGTTATTGTATAAAATATTTTTACCGTATAGAAAATACTTAGTATTAGGGATAAATCATGTATTTAATCATATAATGTGTGTATTTAAAAACAATTATATAAAAGTAAGTAATCATGAAATATGTTCGCAACAAAAATGTGTCAATTCTCAAAAAATCTCTAGACAAAAACCAAGCTGTTTAATATCCCTAATCCGATGAAGTGATACAATTTATGCCGTGTATTGCGCAATCGTAAGCGTGAAAACCCTTTTGTGTTTTGAGGAAAAAAAGAAAAGCTAGAGATATAAGCGAACCCGTCACAGTTACGCTCCCGTCATTCAATATCCACTGATATCTCATTTTGCCGCGCGAATAGAGCTGAACAGAAAGGATAGCGATTCAGAACGGCTTAAGAATCGGACCAAGTCAGAAGCAGTTTTTTTTTTATATTGATTTTAAATTAAATAATATTTTCTTAGGAGTGCAATGAGAGGAAAAGGTCGAAATAAATATATTTACATGAATTATTCAAATACCTTTATACTCACTACTTCGTTCTGTTACTTTTTTGAGAATTTTAGGATAATGCAAGGTTATTGTATTCTCAGCTGATACGAGACTGAAAAGACTTTTTCCCATAGTTGGAGGGCAATTCGTTTCCGGACACCATTGCAAAAAGGCATTTTCCGAATGGAAACTTTTATTATAGTGTGTTATTTATCTATTTATATATAATTCTTCTGTCCGTGTGTACTCTTCCTAAACGGCTGGATAGATTTTGATGAAAAGAAAAAAATGGATTTAAGATTTTTTTAATTTTTTTTATGTATGTCATAGGTGGCAAATGAACGAGTAAGTCACATGATTTTAAGTGATCACCACCGTCCATAGATACTAGCAACACCAAGCAATTCGCAAGTGCGTTGCCAGCCTGTGTTTGGGGGAGGAGAGGGAGGGAGTGGGAGATGGGAGGTGGGCCTCCGGCGCTTTCACTGACCGAACGAAACACAACAATGCAAGCACTGTTACTTCACGTCGGTTTTCTGTGAGTGGGTGATACAACCCCGGGCGAACCGACCTATTCATACTGAAACCAGTAATAGCTTCAGCGTGGATCTACTACCTACAAAATGAATGGTGTAGAATCGCAATTGGACCCGGTAGGTGGTGCGTCGGTTGACTTTTAGTTTTTTTTTATAACCAAATCAGGACAATGTCTACTGGGACCACTAGTAATTATATAAATTTTAAAAGAAATTTCATTTCAACATACTAACAATTCGCGCAATTGGTTTTGTCATTTCATGATATATCTGGATATATACATCTGCTAACACATAGCGCAATTGGTTTTGTCATTTCATGATATATCTGGATATATACATCTGAATTATACTATAGATTGTCTTTTATTACCTTTTATTATTTTCGTTATACATAGCACAGCTAATATTTTCCCTAGTTTTCTATAATTATCTGTAAAAATGTCGTCATATTGAAGTTATTTTGGAAGCTAAACAAAACATACTTTAATTCTATTTTTAGTGCATGATTTTATACAAAAATACTGTGAAAAACAGAATTAAGAGAATTTATGGATACAGCTATTTTTTTTACGAAATACGTAGTGTTGATAAGTTTATAACTTGCACCAAAAGCGTTCCATCCCTAGAAAGGCTGCGGTGGTCTCTCGACACCGAACATTGAGTTTCGTGTCGCGACACATTTTTGTGAAAATAATATTTCGGAGACTTATTTATCAAGGAATTATGTTAAACATCATCAATTTATTGATATAGACATACAATAAATATAAAATAATTTTTTTCACTCTGTATCTTCTTTAATACACATAAAATTAAAAATGTCTGCCGTTGTGCACGCTTCACTTAAAATCTAATAGAGAGATTTCGATCATCTTTTTATTAGTTTTATTAACCGACTTCGAAAAAGGAGGAGGTTACTACATTCGGGGTTATGTATTTTTTTATGTATGTTAATCGATATCTTCATCAATTATGAACCGATTTTAATGATTCTTTTTTATTTGAATTGGTTATAATCAGAGGTGGTCCCATATACATTTGAAGAAAATATGCAACCCTTAAGGGGATGAAATATCGTTTATTTGAATTTCACCCACTTCGTCTCTACGTATTTTCGTGAAATTTAAATTAAAGAAAAAAAAAGTCCACTCTATCAAAAGTTATTGTAGTTTTAATGACGACGCGGCATAAGTACGAGAGAAAAGTACATTTACTTGTACTTACAGGACAATGTCTACTGGGACCACTAGTAATTATATAAATTTTAAAAGAAATTTCATTTCAACATACTAACAATTCGCGCAATTGGTTTTGTCATTTCATGATAGCTACATCTGGATTATACTATAGATTGTCTTTTATTACCTTTTATTATTTTCATTATACATAGCACAGTGAATATTTTCCCTAGTTTTCTATAATTATCTGTAAAAATGTCGTCATATTGAAGTTATTTTGGAAGCTAAACAAAACATACTTTAATTCTATTTTTAGTGCATGATTTTATACAAAAATACTGTGAAAAACAGAATTAAGAGAATTTATGGATACAGCTATTTTTTTTACGAAATACGTAGTGTTGATAAGTTTATAACTTGCACCAAAAGCGTTCCATCCCTAGAAAGGCTGCGGTGGTCTCTCGACACCGAACATTGAGTTTCGTGTCGCGACACATTTTTGTGAAAATAATATTTCGGAGACTTATTTATCAAGGAATTATGTTAAACATCATCAATTTATTGATATAGACATACAATAAATATAAAATATTTTTTTTCACTCTGTATCTTCTTTAATACACATAAAATTAAAAATATCTGCTGTTGTGCACGCTTCACTTAAAATCTACTACAGAGATTTCGATCATCTTTTTATTAGTTTTATTAACCGACTTCGAAAAAGGAGGAGGTTACTACATTCGGTTGTATGTATTTTTTTATGTATGTTAATCGATATCTTCGTCAATTATGAACCGATTTTAATGATTCTTTTTTATTTGAATTGGTTATATTCAGAGGTGGTCCCATATAAATTTGAAGAAAATATTCAACCCTTAAGGGGATGAAATGTCGTTTATTTGAATTTCACCCACTTCGTCTCTACGTATTTTCGTGAAATTGGAACCAATTTATTATACCCATTAAAAACCAGATATATTTATGGACACTAAAAATGGAGAAATATATTTTTTTATTTCTTAAATATATAACCCTTAACTAAAAAATATTACGATTTTCATTTAATATAAAGTTATTAATATTTAAAAAAACTACAATTTTTATAAGGACTACTCGTTCAGCGATATATATTTTCTGGAATAGTGGTGCAAACGGTGTAATATGCATGCGAAGTACAATGTAGACGAAATCACAGGTATTATCATCATCAGTATGGGAGAGACCCACTGCAGGACCATAAGCCTCTGCCCAAAGGAAGGTATAGATATAATAATCACCACGCCAGCATACGACGTATTGATAATTTCAAACTCTAAGAAATCCACAGTTCTATGTTTTCTCAGTTCTATGTTTAGGTTTCCTCGCGATGTTTTCCTTCACCGTCAGCCGATAGTGTTACCAATTTATATGAGTAAATGTACGCGAATTCCGAAAATTTCTGCCGGGATTCGAACCTGTGGACATCGAAATGATATTCCACCGGTCAAAACACTAGATCTCGGACTTCGCAGTCCGTCCGTCAGTATCAACTAACTTCGCAGTCCGTCCGTCAGTATCAACTAACTTCGCAGTCTGTCCGTCAGTATCAACTAACTTCGCAGTCCGTTCGTCAGTATCAACTAGTTCTAACTAATATTATAAATGCGAATGGGACTTTGTTTGTTTCGCTTTAACATCATAACTTCTCAATCGTCTATAATTAAATTTCGCATATACCTAGTCAGGAATACACAAAAGAATACAGGACACTTTTTGTCTGGAAAATATTTACTGTTAAAAAAATAATAAAAGTAATAATCTTAATGAAACAGTCCAAATTAAGTCCTTTTCAACTAATTAATAAAAGCTTCAATAATCATATTTCCCCATCTCATAATGTACAATATTCATAATAAACTACCAAATACCTTAAAATAATCTTGCTGAATTCGTTTTATTTCATGGAAAATATATCATAGTTTAGATCTGTTTTCGATTTAGATTTAGAGTGCTTTATTTAGATTAATTATAAGATTTTTTTTTTCAATCTAAATTACTCTTTTATAATTACTAAGGAACTCTTAAGTATAGATGTAGTGACATGAAAGGGGTGTCGAATTACATCATAAGACTTGAGACAGCCAAGCCATCCTCACCTGCACGTGGGGGTGCTGAATAACGAACGAGGCAATGGCGACAGCGGAGTGGTAGGGTTTTACAGCTTGACTGGGTCGCAACCACCATGTATATTGCGAAAAAGCCCGTCAAAGTGATTCGCTTCTGCGGGTCGTGTTTCGAGATCAGCCTGTGCATGTCTAGCTTTTCGCAGGCCGGCATGACAGCGGCGACCGGCGATGGATAGTGTATCACTCGGTGGTCGCCATTGTTTTTGTATTATACTGTGCTTACCACCAGGCATAGTGCAGTCATTATACCGTGCTACAATAAAACTAAAACTAAAAACTAGATAATACTATGAACAGTCCTCTATATTTCAGAAAATGTATTATCAATATCGATTTAGCCGTTTCGGAGATTAGCTCGCTTATATGCCCTAATTGTATATATATGAGTTCTAAATTAAAACATTTTATGTAGATATGTATAAGCTAGAGTTTGTACAAAGAGTTCAATATAAAGAGAAGTTACAGGCCTAAAGGGAAACAAAAGTAAATCAGAGATTGCAAAGCAAAACTCTGAATCGTAGAAAAACAACGGGAGCTCGGCACTGCATTGTCACCTCGAATCCACTTTCAATTAACGTGCTCGCGGAAGCGTTAACGCGTTGCGCGACCCACCCACCGCGTCGCCTGCAATTAGGATTGATACACAATAAGCATTATATTGATTGCCTTTCCTTTCGTTTAAGTGGCATGAGTAAAAAAACAACCGTTTCCCAAAATATTTTACTAGTAACACTAAATCACTAACACGAAACAGAGAAGGAAGTGGTACTTAACCGTTTTGTTTCTACCGCTTCATATACAGATAGGTTTGATTCTTATATTCCTATAAAGTTTCGTATTTTCTATAATAAAGTAACCACGAAATTAGTGTTATAATTTATTATCGTACGTGATATATTTTAATTATACAGGATTCGTCTAAGGCATATAATATAATATATAGATGAATCTCGTCTAAGAAATGGCTTATAACAATTCTTAAATAAAACAAAAATAATACGCCGTTTATTTGAACCGAAATTATTTTGAGATAAGACAGGACTTTTTCATCTTAGTGAGAAGCGGTAAGTAAACCAATAACTAACCAGTGAAAAAGTAAATACCAATATATATATATATATATATATATCATACTTTATTGAGTGCTTTCTACAACAATATTTTTCTAGTGCTCGGTGTGTGCCGACCTTTATAAATGACACCCCTACGTTATTCAAATATCTCTCAGACGGCGAGGATGCTAATTACGCGGCCTAGGGTGTCTACGGCCTATTTAATCCTTGTTTGCCATCATAACATACCTACAACCGATTTCAATTTAATTTAGTCGTAATACTGCTGCCATAAAACATTCAAAACTGAATTCGCAAAAATTGAATACAATTGACTTCATTTGTTTTTATTTCATTCGGGTTACTTTCTTCTCGCACGCTGCGGAGCAGCGTGCGGGGAGACCATTTCAGGTCTGCGACCTCTTATGGTGGCTTCAGTCGCCGCCCTTGACAAAGGGCGTGTCTTTTAGTCGCGCGCGGCGTTAACTGCGGCTGCGCGGGCTTCAATGTTGTGCAGAGCTTCTTAGGCTGCGGAGGCTGGGCATCTGTTGGCGTTGGCGGCGATGTTGTTGCGCGATCCGCGGTGGACCCTGCTTCGGGCTCGCTGCGCTTCCGGCGCAGCGCTCGACCGAGCGGGCTAGTCGGGTTGTCGGGGATCGCGGGTATCGCGATCTTTCCGCGGGCGGCGTACTCGAGCGCCGCCGCGTCGAACGCGGAAGGCGGTTTGCCCTCTAAGGCAGCCTCTTGAACCCGCAGGTACAGCGCCATCCAGCGCGCCATCCCCTCTGACAGTGTCCCAGCTAAAATTAGCTGGGCGAGAACGATAATGTCGCTCTCGTATTCATCTGTCTGAGGTGTCGGCACGCCAGACGGCCTCTGTCGCGGGTCGAGTGGCGGCGAGCGAGGCGCAGGCACGGTGGTGCGGAGTCCAGTGGGCGTAGCGGTGGTCTGTGATCTTGAGGTTTCAGGTTCCGTAGGCAGGCTTGTGGTCTTGCGTCGCGAGGACGACGGACATTCTGTAGAATGGCCCTGAGAAGGGCCCTTTTTCGTACTTCCAGAGGAAGAGGATGCGTGAGCGGGACGCATTGTCGCGTAGGTCGGAGTGCGCGCGGTTCACTCGAACGACCTCGTACGCGTGTGGACAACGGAGCAGTCCTTTTATTTCATTGCAGCAGACCAGACCTATTTATATGACAAAATAGTACTTTTTATGGTACTTTATCCAGGTTCGAAAAATGTGATCCCAAGACAGTGGTTCCTTTAAGGATGGTTGTAAAATATAGACTGCATTAGTAGGTTCATTCATCTGGCCGTGAACGATCCGGCGCGGAATATTGTGGATTACAAATTAAAGACGGCCATAAAGGATCAAAATCAAAATAAAAACAATAACGTCATTAAACCTAAAATAGTTAATAGTTAAATAAAATTAAATAAATGAATATATTAAAAAAGGCGCTCACGGATACGATTTTTAACATATACAACACATTACAGGAAAGCAAAAAAAGGTGCGTACCTAGAATCAGCAGAATAATAGACAATAAATAAAAGATATATATATAGACTGCAATAACCATATGGCATAAGGCGGATTATGCAATCAACAAGAATCAACACACAAAAAATATTTACAGAGTTAACTCCGTGGAACTTTTGTTAGGTGGGGAAGGTATTTGAATCATTACAAGGTTCAACCATAATATGGTATCTCTACAGAATCGTCTTTAGGCAATTTAATTTTTTTTTTTACATTGAACGTCTGACCAATTCTTCAGTATGGTTAAGTAGTTAAGGTATGAAGCGTAACTAACAAATGAACTTACAATCCCAGTTATAATATCATTATGAATGACATACTTTCTTTCACAGCTGCTAATGGTATCTGATATTAAATATAGCCTCTTCCCGATGGTAGGTATGGGCATAATCACCACGCCAGCCCACGACGTATTGGCCATTTCAAACTCTGAGAAATCCACAGTTCTATATTTTCCAACATATAACAAAAACATTTCTCAGGTTCAGGTTTCCTCTCGAAGGTGGTAGAGCCACGCTGTAGCAGGTAGCTATTACTAGTTTCAGCACGAATGGGTCGGCTCCCCCGGGGTAGTACCACCCTGGCACAGAGGCAGAGGCTTCTGTGAGAGCACAGAACACCGACGTGAAGTAACAGTGCTTGCATTGTTGCGTTTCGTTCGGTCAGTGAGAGCGCCGGAGGGCCACCTCCTTTCCCCCTCTCCTTTCCCTACCCCTCCCCC
This sequence comes from Antheraea pernyi, assembly GCA_015888305.1. Lineage (NCBI taxonomy): Eukaryota > Metazoa > Arthropoda > Insecta > Lepidoptera > Saturniidae > Antheraea > Antheraea pernyi. Next base: position 31,843 of record MU160823.1, on the reverse strand, counting down.
ATACCCAGGCTGGCAACGCACTTGCGACTCCACTGGTATTGCTGGTGTCTATGGACGGTGGTGATCACTTAACATCAGGTGACCCCCCTGTTCGTTTGCCTCTTTTTGACATCATTCACCGTCAGCCGATAGTGTTACCAATTTAAATTAGTATTTGTACTTGAATTCCGAAAGATTCATTATTACGGATTCGAACCTGCGGACGTCGGAACGATATTTGATCGGTGAAACTACTAGATCACCATGACTTGTTAGAAACAAAGAAATAAAAGAAACAACCCTAATCTTTTCTAATATTGTAAAAGCGAGTGTGATATGGTTTGTCTGTCACGGTTTTAGGTAATTATAATATAATGTTGATATTTATTATAAAATGGATAGACCTGTCTATATAAAATGTAGGGAGTGTTTACAGCCGATTTAATCTAATAACGTCGGGTCCCGTCGCGCTAAAAGCTCGTTTATAATAACATTACTTTCGTTTTCCTGACGGCGAGCGACGCTAAATCAATTAAACTCTGGTTCATGTAGTTTGCATCCTGAGCTATGGAGACAATTATATTTTAAACTGTAATGTATTTAAATATCACCATCCTTTATTGAATTAATAAGGAATACATCTAAAACATACAATAACATGTCTGGAAAGCTAAATATGAGAAAATCTGTGATCGCACATGTACCGCGAAGATATAAAATATTCCAGACATTTATGTGCAAATGTGAGGGCAAAGTAATTGACTATTGAAATGGATTCTTCGAGCAGTTGCTGTAAATAAAAATGATTTGATGAAATGATAATGTAGTTTAAATACAGCGATAAAAAAAATGCATGTTTCTTTTATGAGACCGCAAAATTAATACGAAACCAACTGCATGTTAAGCTACCGTTTTGCAAATAGAAACTGTATAAAAGCTATGGAACATTGATCGGTTTTAATAAAAACCCAAGAATTATTCATCGAGTACTTACTAATAAATAAATAATATATAACTATAAACAAATTAAGATAAAATATAACAAAAATATATCATGCGATTCTGTAGATTTTACAATATAACGTTATCAGTCGTTACGATAAATAATAGTATGAATAACATAATAACTATTGCCAGGCTTGTATCAATATGAGAATTTTTATTCTGCGTCAGATGATGTCAGCTTATCTTAGTTATTCTTTCATGATAATTTAAAATTAATATTGGTGGCAAGGTTGGCAAGGAAAAGTAACTGAGTATTTCTCTAAATTATATCAAAAACTTTAGGATAAGCTTTGTAACCATCGAAATTAGTAATTATTGGCTACTTCCAAATATACAGTTATGTAGTACATTACTTTGATGTAAGGTTTAACCAGTATTATCCCTGTAAGCGCCCGTGTAATGTATCGTAGAATGTGAATACTGTTTATCGATTTTCTGTAATTATAATATTTATTTCTAATTGTGAATAATGTTATTACGTGGGAGAAGACGAAAGACTAATTTAGTTTTTTCATTCATTTAATTTCATATACAATTAAGTAATATATGCTAAAATAATAACTCAAGTCTGAAGTCCGTCTCTGATTGTAGCTTAGTAGATTTCTTAAGTAATATATATGCTAAAACAAAGAAATATTCAAGTCTGAAATCCGTCTCTGATTGTAGTTTAGTAGATTTGGTTAAAATCCTTAAAAAATATCTTAGACTTTCAATATCATATACATTAATATCATTAGCACCACAATATATCCCATACCACACAAGCTCAAGCAAAACGTTACGAAGTATATAATATATCGTAAAACTTCGGTTTTTAGTAACATACAATTTTCACAACAAAGTAAATAAGACATCTGCTAACCCCTAACACAGTTTTAAGAGACGATGAACCTGCTAAAAGTTTTTCTCGGTTCCAACCATTAACTTAACGCTCCTCAATAAATCCTTCGGACGGCACTCTTTGTTGTTGTTTGGCTTTGTTATAGTTTGATGAAAATAAATCATTATATTTTCTACTATAATAAAATAGTAAGAATTCAGTTGGAACAGTCGCATGGAATCGGGAAAAACGATCGGAACGTACAGAGGATGTACCTCGAATAATAAAAATAGCACAATATTATTTTGTTATAAAAACAAGAATATCTGCATTCGCCGATGTTTTATAAAGCTTACCTGAGTCAAGAATGGAAGCAAATAAAAATACAAAGAAATGAAAATGAACTAAAAATATAGAAATTAAAACTAAATTCTCAGGGTAAGTAATTAGATAAAGATGAATACTATGTTGGTCAATTTTAGTTATAGGGCTTTTAATCTCCAACTGATGAATTAAGTCTGACGTCACTTCCGTAGGCGGCCGACGAGACCGATCCGGGAACGGATCGCTGGGCCGCACATATGGCAAGTATATGTACCCCCAGGAAGACAGGGTTTGGAGGTTCATATCCGATATACATGTAAGCGTGTGTAAATCACGCAATTTCAATTGTATGATTCATAAACGAATACATGTATGAATAGCTTAGAATAGTTTAGCTAGGTCAGATCCGCGGTATCGACAATAGCCCAAGCCGAGGTGTGCCGTGCACCCTTGAGCTAGTTGTCTGAAAATAATTGGCTGAGTGCCTTAGTAGTCCAGTGAAACTATAAAGGCCTTGCCAGGCTAACAGTGTAGCCAGTACGAAAAAAAGGGTGTTTGGAGGCCTGCCCTGTTAGTGAATATAGCTTCGCAAATGAGCCATTATTTTTTAATAACATGTATGAAAATATTTAATATCAATTATAATTGTGGAATAGATATAAACCACCGTGGACTTTTCTTTTGGCTACTTCCAAATATATAGTTATGTAGTACGATGTTTGGAGGCCTGCTCTGTTTGTGAATAGGTATAGCTTCGCAAATGAGCCATTATTTTTTAATAATATGTATCATATGAAAATATATAATGTCAATTATTTTTGTGAGATAAACATAAACCACCGTGAACTTTTCTATTGGCTACTTCCAAATATACAGTTATGTAGTACATTACTTTGATGTAAGGTTTAACCAGTATTATCCCTGTAAGCGCCCGTGTAATGTATCGTAGAATGTGAATACTGTTTATCGATTTTCTGTAATTATAATATTTATTTCTAATTGTGAATAATGTAACAGTCAACATTCAAATCATTACATAGTATAAAATAAAGTCCCCTACCGCGTCTGTCTGTCTGTCTGTTCGCGATAAACTCAAAAACTACTGAACGGATTTTCATGCGGTTTCCACCAGTGAATAAAGTTATTCATGAGGAACGTTTTGGTATATAATTTGTCAAGGATTTATTTTTAATCAGGGCGGGACAACGTCTGCCGGGCCCGCTAGTTAATAATATAATAAAAAGGAATACTATCTAGACTGAATATCTGCAACGCTTTATCGCATCTGAGTATACAACTTACGCTATTAATAATATTGAAACCTGAATTATGTAATATTAAATAGGGCTTTTAATCTCCAACTGATGAATTAAGTCTGACGTCACTTCCGTAGGCGGCCGACGAGACCGATCCGGGAACGGATCGCTGGGCCGCACATATGGCAAGTATATGTACCCCCAGGAAGACAGGGTTTGGAGGTTCATATCCGATATACATGTAAGCGTGTGTAAATCACGCAATTTCAATTGTATGATTCATAATCGAATACATGTATGAATATAGCTTAGAATAGTTTAGCTAGGTCAGATCCGGGGAATCGACAATAGCCCAAGCCGAGGTGTGCCGTGCACCCTTGAGCTAGTTGTCTGAAAATAATTGGCTGAGTGCCTTAGTAGTCCAGTGAAACTATAAAGGCCTTGCCAGGCTAACAGTGTAGCCAGTACGAAAAAAAGGGTGTTTGGAGGCCTGCCCTGTTAGTGAATATAGCTTCGCAAATGAGCCATTATTTTTTAATAACATGTATGAAAATATTTAATATCAATTATAATTGTGGAATAGATATAAACCACCGTGGACTTTTCTTTTGGCTACTTCCAAATATATAGTTATGTAGTACGATGTTTGGGTAATAAATCAGTTCTATATAATAATATCAATCCTTATTTATGTCTTATTGAAATCTATACAATAATAATAATAATTCTCATTTATGTACCTTTAATGTGGCGGCGCTATGGTCGTGTTGTAGTCTCGCTTCTTGTATGTGACGTAGCGGCACCGGTAGTGGATAATAAAAATTAGAAAAAGAAAAACAATTCAACAAAAATAGACGAACAGTGAAAATGAATTCATATATATTGTATTCTATATATTCATTTATCTATTCATCAAAAATTAACATACGGAAAAGGAAAAAAGATGGCAAATATAATAAGAATATTGAAGTATAATTTACTGAACGTACTTTAAATAGTCATGGATGTAAAATGTGTTTAATAATACTTTTAAATATAAACTTTCTGGACGAAATTGTTCAAATGATAGTGAAGAGCGTATCAAAGTTTATCGTGTAGTTTAGAACAACAAAAGGACTAAACAGAGAGACGCTCGAGTTTGTTGTATAGTTTTTATTGATGATATATGGTCTTTCAGTATTATTTTACGTTTCTAAAATAAACTAACATATCTATTTACACCAAGAAACAAATTACTGAAAGGTCGAGATAGGTAATAAATAAATTTAAACAGATATCAGAAATTATACGATTCAGCTACACTTTACACGGACCGGTCATAAATAATGATAAAGCTCTTATTATTAAACTCTCATAAATCAGTCCGATAAATTTTGTAACGTTATCGTAAACCGTGAGTTTCGATTGATCTCTAAATAAATTTGTATCGATAAACCGCTTTTATGATTATTGTGATTTTGTGAATAATTTTAGGAGGATATTTATGAACACACAAGGAATAAATTAACGTTATTTAACCTATACAAGAATTTTATATAATTATTCTTATTTATGTATCTCCAATGTGTTTATTAATATGTTTCGAGATGTAGATCAGCGACATCTTGCGTTTTATAGGCCGAACTATGGAAATCAAAGCAATTACTATCTATTCATAATAATGCAAAATGAGTTAAGTGATACAAAAATAATGATAACCATCAAACTAATGTTATTCAAGTAATAAATCAGTTCTATATAATAATATCAATCCTTATTTATGTCTTATTGAAATCTATACAATAATAATAATAATTCTCATTTATGTACCTTTAATGTGGCGGCGCTATGGTCGTGTTGTAGTCTCGCTTCTTGTATGTGACGTAGCAGCACCGGTAGTGGATGATAACAATTAGAAAAAGAAAAACAATTGAACAAAAATAGACGAACAGTAAAAATGAATTCATCTATTCACGTACTCAAGGGCTCCACGCCGAGGGAACGGACCAAGGCTTGAGCCGTTGCCGAGGGGTCCTAGTCTGGTGAATGAATGTATGAATGAACTATGCATATATCACGATATGTGTTGCGTAGAATTAAATAACGATTTTATTTATTTAATTCATCTTAGACGACAATTTGAAAAATGCCTCCGAGCTTTATTTTTTCTATAACACAAAACTCTTTTGAATATTATTAATAAAACCGTAGTTTTAACACTCCACATATTTTACCAAGCCCGAAACAAAAGGCGAGCGTCAAATAAAAGATCATGTGTAACAATAACATATTATTTAAAAAATATTTCCAAACGCACCCAATTACATTTTGTAAACTCTTTTTCTTCTATTTTATTTTTGGCCACTAGTCTTCTAGTAGACTATTACTGCCATTGTCAAGAGAGTAACGATAATGCATGTTTCTTGATATAATTTCAGTGAACTAACAAGATGGCGGCCATCTTGTTAGACCTTTCCTGGGAGTTTTTGTGGCAAGTCAGAATCCTTGCTTCGTGGTATTATTTCCGATCTACGTCACTTGTGTACAATAACCACACTATATTACGTAAAGCACCACCAACATTACACAATATAGAGACAAATAACACAAGATTATGGATAAAATATAAAGACCACTACATGGCATTCCAAAATCCAGCCAAAAACTCATTTTGTAAACTCATAAGAGGAATTCGTTCGAACCTCTGAGAACGTGCAATGGATATGTGTCTGTTTAACATATATGCAATCACGTTTGATTTTAACAGCTTAAATTATAACTGATCCAGTTGCCAAGTGAACGCAAAAATAGATATGACGCCAACATTTTTTTTTAAAGAGACGCATACATTGACGAACCACTTTCGAAGTTTCCGTGGTGTAGCGGTTATCACATCTGCCTAACACGCAGAAGGCCCCCGGTTCGATCCCGGGCGGAAACATATTTTTTATTTATTTCATACAGCAACATCTATCTATATATAACGTACTTGCATTATATACGCTTTAATTGGTTGCAAATAAATATATATAAATGTGATTGTAATTTTTATCAAATTTCGATGAATAAAGACATCCTATTTTTCCCGAAATTATTATAATTAACGAGGTTCACTCGTCAAATAACTAAAGTTAATAAATCAATGTATAAAATGAGGGGTTTACGATATTTTTATATTATAACAAGCTTATGGCCACAACTCTCTGGTACTTTTTCTGGATTTATACTGGTTTTATTTTTGAAATGAAAACTCCTTTAGGATAAATTTATAATTTCGCGTCGTGACATGATAGAAAGCGTGACCAACGGTATTGCTTGCTTGGCTGCATCAGACTAGCGACGCGTAGTATAGGGATCGGTGTACATCTAATATTGATATTTTATATTGAGACTGTGCATCCCATCTTCATATGTTTGATGAATTAATAAACTGTATAAAAAACGTATATAATTATTATTCGAAATGCCAATAGATGTGAAGAGAGACTAATGATAATAAATTCAAATTATTAACACTATAATTAATTTATAATAAAATTCAAAAGAGAACACAGCTATTCCATCGTTTGGAGTTTTCATTTCTATCGGCAGTCCTTACGACTGCCTCAACTTTTTTTATTACAATTAATTTGTTTTGTATTTATTTAATTGTTTAATTGTAACCTCTTTAATATAGACTTAATTATGCTCATGCAACACGTCAAAGGAGTGAGTACTGAATCGTATCAAATTGCGATCACCCCTCTCTCCCTTTATATTGCCAATACCAAACGATCGAAAACAACAAGTTCGGAAATAAAACCTCTTTAATCATATACCTACCGTAAGTTACCTCAGTTAAATTTTATCATCAATACTGTTTATTTTCTATGGGAAATTGTAGTGATATATATGCTACATATTACCTATAAAAGTCCTCTATCTGTAAAGAAAAATACACCACAATTTTATTTATAGATATATATACTAATAGAGTCAAGGAAGATTCAGTCGCAGGCAAGTAACATTAGGTTACATTTGCAACTTGAACACACAAACGAACCGCGACGAGTGCCAAGCGTCTGGGCCGAAACTCGAAAATTGCTATATACTTTTTTATTAAAATTTGTAGTAGAAATTCCATGCTAAAGATAATGCTCCATCGAACAGTTATTTGCATCGTCAGGTAGTAATAATTTTTGCAAAACTTGCAATAATATAACCACAGTTAATATTATAAATGCGATAGTAACTTCGTTTGTTTATAGATTTATTATATTTTCACGAATAAACCACGGAACTGGTAGTAAGAAAATTTAGCATTAAAGTAATCTGAAACCAAAAAAATTACGCAGGCTGCTTATTAATTTGGATATACCTTGTTTATGTAGACGAATTTCTTTAAAAATAATAATTTAATATGCATAACTAGTCATCTGGATTTTCTTGCGTAATATTGAAACTATTTCATGTAAGTACTTAGAAGTATAATATAAGTGATAAAATATATTTGAATATGTATTGAATATATTGTAGGAAACTACTTTATGCTTGCAGTTTCGCCCGTGTAAGATTATGATTAAGCATGTAAATAGAACTTATATTCAAAGAAGAGCAACTTTTTTCTGCATGAAAGGTAACTATGTGCTTTTTTGTATTCCTGAGAATATCTACACAAAATTTCATGCTGATCAGATGAGTAGCTAAAGCATGAAAGTATTACAAACAAATAAACAAACAGACTCACACTCGCATTTATAGATAACATTAGTAAGCATAATATAACTCATGATGGTGGTAGAGCCACGCTGAAGCTATTATTGATTTCAGCATGAATGGGTCGGCTCGTCCGGGGTAGCACCACCGTCTCAGAGAAACTGAGAAATAACAGCGCTTGCACAGTTGCGTTTCGTTCGGGTTTTTTTTTTTTTCTCGAACTGACTACGCTATTGACCTAGCAAGGTCTTAACAGCTTCACCGGACTACTAAGGCGAGCGCTTAAGGCACTCAGCCGATTTTTGTTTTGGCAACCAGCTCAAGGGTGCACGGCACACCTCGGCTTGGCTGTTGCCTGTTCATGCAATTCGCGACCTATCAAAGCTAACCTAAGTTAAAGCTAAGCTATTCATACATATAAGAATTGTTGAAACATATATGTGTACCAAGCATACATATCTCAACAACTCCTATATGTATTTTGTATCGGAAAAGATTCTAAACTATTACAGTTCGATACGGGAAAAAAAAGAAAAACCCATCCACTTTATGTGTAAGCGTGTAGGCGTGCACGTGTGTGGAGGTGATGTGATTTTGATTGTAATTGATGCTATAAACGTAGTATCTTAGCTTTATGTTTAATAATCACATAAAAATCTAATTTAATATTTTTTTCAATTTAATGTTAATACATTCAAAAAGTATAGACAATAAAAATAGTAGAAAATTATTTGTCGCAATTTGTCAGAAGTCGCATATATGAAAACGGCCAAGTAGTGCTGACCTATAGTGTGATAATTAATAAAAAAAGAACCGATACATTTTAATAGTATCCATAAATAATCATGATACATGTTTTAGTACAAACTTTCGTTTAATTTGAATAAATGATGTCCAATAAAATTAACAAAAAATTAAATAAAATATACATCTGATTTTTGTTACATTGTATTTTGATATCTATTTTAATTTGATATTTCTAAGATGATATAAATCTGCACTTTTTTCATTACAAAAACGTTACCTCCTTTCTCCAGGGAACCGTAATTACAGAATTCTTGTGTATTCTAATAGTAAGCGTAATTTCGTGGATTAGTGGTGAAAAAAGTCGACTTCAAAAATTTTACCATAACCTGAGCGTGACCGTTGACATATTATCAAGAATAACACCTTACGATATCAACAAGTTTGAATAGGAAAATAAATAATGTATTTATGGTACATTCACACACAATAAACCGGCCAAGTGAGGCGGTCAAACGACCTCCAAAATGGGCCGGTCGGCCCACTGACCCGCTCATTTTTACTCGTATGACAGATGTGTCGCGGTGAAAACTGCTTTACGTCACGCGACCTGATAAACACCCTAATGTGTCAACGCTAAATATGTCACAATTAATAAAAATTTAATCATCGGGCATATCTAAGTTTGGACTACTTAGTTTCATTAAAATTATAATAATATTTTTTTAGTTTTTAGTGTTCCGTTACTCACAGTGAAAAAGTAATTATTTGTCTTTGAATTTGTCGCCCACTTGTCTGTTTGTCTGTCAAAGCTCTCTTTCTTGAAAAGGGCTTTAGGTATGATTTCTATGACACTAAGGCAAATGGCTTATACTATTCTGGACATATATTTCTCTTAAAGGTTGTCATAACGACCCATACTGCACTACTGTACAAGCTTAATTCGGTCGTCAACGACCTACGAGTCTGTCCACGCTCTGTGAAATTAACAGCAAATGTAACTTTGTTCATTGTTGTGTTAATATTAAATTTTTATTTTCGCATTCATTTAATAATGTGTCAAAGACGTGTGCGTCAATTATGAAATTAACAGCAAATGTAACTTTCTTCATTGTTGTGTTAATTTTAAATTTTTATTTTCGCATTCATTTAATAATGTGTCAAAAACGTGTCTTTGACACATTATTAAATGAATGCGAAAATAAAAATTTAATATTAACACAACAATGAACAAAGTTACATTTGCTGTTAATTTCATAGTATGTGCTACACAAATGCCTACAAAATATAAGTTAACCACGCTCCATCTACGGTCGGTTTGAGAGTTTGGAATATATAAACAATATTTATGTAAAATTGACAATATTATCAGTCTTGAGCAATATATCTCTTTGTATCTATTTTACAAATATAACTAGGAATATACGACAGCTTAAATTATACTATAGAATTCGAAGCGATAGTTGTGATGGGTGCAATATTATGAAATGAATAAAAATTTTTTTAAATATTAGATAATCTCTTTATTTACATTTGAACCGTGTAAATAATGCAATCATACTTCAGGCGTTATCAATGCTGTGGGAATTTGGTGGGAACGACCTTGCGTGACAAAAACAAATTATGTGCAACCCAAAATAACTTAATTAAAAGGGCAAGATATCAGTAACGCGTTCACTTCCTTACTTTTCATTGTCACACCATAGGTAGGAAACAAAAGTTTTTTTTTTGTGTTTTTTTATACACATCATAATAACAATTGTTCAATTTAAATTCTGATACTTTATCGTTATTCTCACGCCACGATATTATGTTGGCGTGCGTATGTACGGTTTACCTAATACTATTTAATCGGAAAAAATATTTATTACAAAGAAAAATATTATAAAAACTAGGTCTCGCATGCCTGAATAAATCACTACTTACAACAAAAAATAATATAGTGCGATTGAACAAGATATTCAGATTTTATTTGATTTACGACTATAACATATGAATATTACCCACATCGTTGGCCTGCAACCATCTTTTGAAGTTGCTTAAGGGCATCATGTAAAAATTATACGAGAGCATTAGACACAGTAACGATTCCTATCACTAAACAAATCATTAATCATTTGCTAGTCCAGGATTTAAATAACGTTCATGCCTTTAGACTCACTTTACAGTATATAAGACGGATTGTCTTGTAGTCATTGGTACCTTCAGTTACTGCTTTTGTTCAGGTATCACGATTTTCTGATATGTCTCACCAGCAACGATAGTCTACAGAAAGATCAAATAAGGTTATTCAATAGGTCTATTTTTCAAATCAAATCAAAAATACTTTATTCAGTTTAGGCCCTAATAAGGCACTTATGAACGTCAAAGACTACTACCGTTTCGGAAAACAACCCAGTCATCGAAAAGAACCGGCAAGAAACTCGATCGGGTACATTTTTTAAACATATATTTCCAATACATTATACAATGCTTTTAGTGGATGCACAGAGAGGAGTCAATTCCATTTGCGTGTGCAATTTCTTCCAAGAGAGTTAGCCCAATTATGTGATATTAAAATTATAACCATAAATGTACAACGATATTCTCCTAAACAGCCGATTGATTTTCAATGAAGCAATATTTACATGAAATTTTACATTATTTGATCCACAACAGATAAAAAATCGAATGTCATTTTTTGTCTTAAGAGATAAGTCGTATACCCAAAGGCAAAAGTGGAAACAAACTTGCTATACAGAGGGAACGATCTGTACAGTAACTCTGTACACGTACAACTACACCTTAATGTACTGTTATTGACTACATCCGGTACCGCTATGACACACCCGGGAGGTGAGACTACAGCGCCACCGGAACATTAAAACTAGCGCCACTATATTAGATATATCAATTCTTTACATAAATAAGGACGATTATATAGAATTGATGTATTACTTAAATAACAATAATTTGATCGTTAATAATAACGAATAAATTCTGTTTTATTAAATTATTTTAGGGAAATTCCAGTAAATAGGAATTGCTTTGACTTCCACAGGTTGTCACATAAAAGAGCAAGATGTCGTTGATATACATGGACTTCAATGTCGAAGTAATTGTAAGGCGAAGTTCTGCCGGATAAAAAATCACAGTGCCTACAGAGTATTAATTGGCTTTCCTGACTGACCGTCCGACTATACAATATTTTGTAACACTACTGTACAACTATATTTTTCTTGTAGATGGATACAGGCCGCGCCAATCTTTTTGGCCGCTTCGAATATAACTACAAGTTCGATTTTACAATAATCTGAATTTCTTACAACTTCAAAATAACAATTGTATATATTAAATTAAGATATCATTCGAATTTGTTTTGTACAAGACAGAAAAAAAACTATCCAACCGTTATAACGGGACGCGCACTGCAGTAGAGTTAGCTACCCATCATCTTTCTGTCGAAGATGTCTGTGGAGTTACAGATTGCTCAAGATATTTCTTCAGTGTTTGGTAATAGCGCATATTTAGTGCAATAATTTATTCTGCTACTATAAAAACAAAAACTGACATTCACGCTTAACAAAAGTCTACGGGAATCGAATCGGCAAAGTCTCTTTTCAATTTTGTTTTATGTCATAACTGGCAAACGAACTTGTGGGTCACCTGACGTTAAGTGATCAATCACCACCGTCCATAGACACTAACAACATCGAGTCAAAAGTGCGTTGCCATGGCCTTTGTTTGGGGGAAAGGGAGTGAGGGAGATAGGAGAGGGCAACAATGCAAGCGGACGACTCGACCCATTCATGCCGAAACCAATAATAGCTTTAGCGTGGCTCTACCACTCTTAGTAGTAGTAATAGTAGAAAATAAAAGAAAAGAACAAAGAAAACTTCCCGCTTTAGGAAAAAATAAATAAACATCTAACAAATATTACACAACGTGTCATATCCCACGTTCGTATTCCCCCACAGATCCTGTTATATCCTTTTTATTGATAAAAAACTTATTAGGTACCTATCGACGTGTCTGCGAGGACGCGAGGGTCCAAATCCAATGCACCATTGCAGCATTACGATATGTTATCGGTCGGTATTTTGATTTTTTCCACTTCGATTCGGGGGCGGATTGTCGTGTGGTACAAGATTATGATAAAACTTCACGTATATTTCTTAAATGAAATCGGTAACACTATTTTTTTTTTTAATAAAAAGCTCGGCAAAGTGACTGTACTGTGCCTGATGGTAAGCACAGTACAATCCAAAAACAATGGCGACCACCGAGAGACATACTATCCATCGCCGGTCGCCACTGTCATGCCGGCCTGCGTAAGTATCTCTTCACGTTGCGCTTGAAGGACCCCATGTCATAGGAAGGAGGAAACACACTGGCCGGGAGATTGCTCCACAGCTTCACGGTACGACAAAGATACGATGTTGCGAACTTTTTAGTTCGTGCCCAAATAGGATTTACCGTAAAACTGTGGCTCCGAAGACCAGCACGTGTGGTGCGGTTATGAAAACGAGAGGAAGGGATCAAGTTGAATAACTCTTTAGAATACTCGCCATGATACAGACGGTAGCACACATCAACTATCAGCTAACGGTGAAGGAAAACATTGTGAGGAATCCTGATCCTGAGAAATGTTCCTGTAGTGACCACAGCATGTGAGAAAATATAGAACTGTGAATTTCACGGAGTTTAAAATCGCTAATAAGTCGTGGGCTGCTTCGAGAAGAGGCCCATGAGCCCGCAGCTGGTTTCTTACAGGCTAATACGATATGATAATAAAACTGAATTAACAAACACTGAGAGGTTAGGTTTGATATGTTAAAAATTTTGGATTAGATGTTATTTTTAACTGACATATAAAAATATTTGTAAGAACGTTTGTTCGAAAATATAAAAAAATTTGACGCCTTGCTACAACAGCGCTAATAACTACAGGGTCTAATATAACTAAGAACCATCAGATTGATTCCGCAAGTACAAAAAAGTCTTCAGAATTTTAACATAGACAATACAAACACTATTATTTTATGTTTACATATTTTCATCAAAAACCTTCGTTCAAAAATAATTTCTTATGAACTCTCTCAAAAATATTTACATTGTATAATAATAACGTAAATTCAACAATATAGCCGAGAGCTTACATAAGCCATACAAAAGACATATAAATTAGTTTAAATAGTACATCATATCATGAACTAAAAGGCCATTAGTTTAAATGAAAACCTATAGATAGTAAAAAACTTAATAATCTGTTAATGTAAAAGTGCATGACTTAAAGCCGTAAACGATTTTCGTAACTCGAAGGGAAACATCAGAAATTTCATGTTTCATTCAACATGCAATAAATACCTTGTTACCATCGGTCCCCTTTATTTTATGGTAAGAATTACTTACGTGTGCGTATGTAAACGTTATTGAAATATTTTGAATACAATTTCAGAAGTGTCTTAAGACTAGTTTTCCGGCGCAATCCTTCCGATTTTAATGTTTTTGCAAACTAATAAATAATTAATGTAGATTATTTCTAAGATTGTTATCCTTGCTGATATTATGATTATAATAGGTCTTTACCTATGAAATTGCCGTTCTGCAGTACTGGCCATTTCAAATCAAAATAATTTTTGTTTGGCTAAGAATTCTAATTTCAAATTTATTTAATTTTATAACATGGAATTCTTTTTCCAAAAGTAGTCATTTGTTTATTGATTAGTGTTATATTTTCATCGCATTTCAATCTTTTTTGTTATCATAGATAAGTTAAAAATTCGAGTAATTATGGAATATGAGTACCGTCGTGGCAGCAACGCGGCACAAGCGGCACGCAACAACAACGACGTTTACGGAGCTAAAACTACAAACTAACGCACCACCTGTTATTGGTTTGCTCGCTTCCGTTCAGGGAATTTCGACCTAAAAAATGAACCTCGCGGTCGTCCGAAGACTTTGGTCGACAATGACGAATTAAAGGCGATTGTGGAAGGTGATGATACACCATCTACGGCTGAATTAGCAGCAGCTTTCTACGTTAGCGTCAAAACAATATTGGTCCATTTGTGACAAATTGGCCAGGTAAAAAAGCTTGACAAATGGGTGCCCCACGAACTCAATGATCGCCAGCGCGAAGTACACGTCGAGATGCGCCTTGCACTGATCAACAGACACACAAATGAAGGAATTTTAAACCGCATTATTACCTGATAACCGCAAGCGCTCAGCAAGTTGGTTGGATCCTGTTTCAGCACCTAAATAATGTTCTAAACGAAAACTTACCCCTAGAAAAGTGATGGTCACTGTTTGGTGGTCTAGCGCCGGTGTGATTCATCACAGCTTCTTACCAATCGGGGTGAGCATTACTGCAGATGTATGCTGTGAAGAACTGAACACAATGATGAAGAAGCTGGCACATCTCCAACCAGCATTGGTCAATCGCTTGTCTACGCTGCTCCTGCACGACAACTCGCGACTTCATACTGCACAGCAAACGGTCTCCAAGTTGCAAGAACTAGGGGTGGAAGTTCTCCGTCATCCGCCCTACTCACCAGACCTTGCGCCTACAGACTACTACTTTTTCCAGAATTTGGATAACACCTTGGCGGGAAAAAAAATCAATACCCGAGAGGCAGTATAAAATGCCTTTGAGGAATTTGTTGCCTCCCGTCCAGCAGATTTCTTTAAGAAGGGCATCAATAAACTACCACTACGTTGGCAAAGATGCATTGATTGCATGGGTGATTACTTCGATTAATACAAATAAAGAATATATGAAAAAAATCGTTCAAATTTTTTCATACAAAACAGTAATTTCATAGGTAAAGACCTAATATTTGTTTGTTCCTTTTCACCCCTTAACTATTGAATTGATAATTATGAAAAATTGTGTACACGTTGTTAGGGTTACAAAAAAGGACATACGGCATATTTAATCTAGAAAAAAAGAATTACTGTATCAAATATAAATTAATGTGTGTGAAACGGCAAGCTAAAGCTAGTACTAAACGTATCTAAAATATGATACCAAAGACCCGTCCATATTATTCCAATTTTTGGGTTAAGTATGGATAACAATATAAATTATGTTACAAACAAAATGATGATCAAACTAGTTATATAACAGTTCACCCCTTTCCCTGAAGCCAATCAGGTCATAAAGTAAATCCACGACAAGGTCGAACGTGAACGTACGATCCGCTTGATGCATGGTTCGATACAAGGCTACGTGCGTGACACGAGTGTTAACAAGCTGGTGACAAAGAGTAACAAAAAACACAAGCGACATATCAAATCCGATATTATGTTGCCTACATAACTTGTGTCTCTTGGAGTACTAAAATATAGAATTTTAATGGAGTTACGTCACCTTTTTTCTGTATAGCGTATCATTGCCATGCGTTCTGACGCATCACATTACATAGAAAATTCTATGAAAATATAAAAATAGACTATTTGAAGCTATAATAGCCTAGAGTAAGGTTGAGTTTCCTTATTATTGTTTAGTTAATACATAAAACCTTTGTAATGAAAATAAAGACAGTATTATTCTGATATCCACGTGTGTAACAAATAATTTGAGTTTTAAAAAGCCTTTCAGCCTCGCCCACAACCTTGCTATGGTCAAGACATGTTTTTCCGTAATAATATTTTCCTGAAACCGTGAATAGCCCAAACAGCAAAATAAAAATAATCGGTGTTGTATTAATTATTACTAGTGGGCGCCCAGTGGTCGACATTCGACCATAGTTCATTGATTTTTTTAAAGTTGAATGTAGAATGAAAAAGGGTAATTGGAACGTAAGACTAAAATAATACATACAGTCGAGCATAGCAACCTCCTTCACAACCTTTTTTGAAGTCCTTTATTGACAGATGTCAAAATGTCTTTTTTATTACATTTTTTATTTATATTTATATAAAATAAATAGCTTTCTGCACTTCTCCTCCATATAAACATTAACTATGTCAAGTTTCACGTTCATCCGTTCGCGCATTTCTCTCAAAAAGGGATACAAAGTTTGGGCTTCACGTATTAATATATGAGATATTAGTCTGTCTTTATATTTGTACACATGTCGCGTAAAACTTTTAAACGGATTCTGTTATTATTTTTCATAAACCATAGCCTCCGTTTCCACAGTTAACTTAACATACTAACTATTTCGTTTTTTACTACTGGGTCTTAGCAATATAAATATAGAATATATAAATTACAATTTGTAACAGTTTTAAATTTAATAAAACTTCAGCGAACATCTATGTAATGTTATTTTTCCAATGCTATTTATGTTACTGCCAGAAACAAGCACAAGAATAATATATAGGTACAACTTATATATAAGCAGGTATTTCTAATTTTGAAAGATAATAAAAACACTCCAAACTGAACCATCTGTAAACTGAATAACCTATGACTAAATCTTAACCCGAAAATATCGGATAGTCGTAAAATAATATTATCGCGCTCTCTATTTCTTCCTTATCTCACAAACTTACACGGTATTGATATTGAAAGAATTTCTCGCGGGACTTATAAAACTTGCCCCAGACAAATTTAGATCATTATTTACTTTATAAGTAGGCGTAGATTAATTTGTGAATTAAATGAACACTAATTTATTTAATCTTTTGAGACTTCTAATGTACAATGTTTATTAAAAATGACCATTACAAGTAAAATTATTTCCAATTTGATCTACAAATTATTGTAATATTACATAATTTTTTTGCAGAAATAACCAACATTCTCATATAAAAAAATTAATCTTTGAGAGTTCTAATTTACAATGTTTATTAAAAATGACAAGTAAAATTATTTCAAATTTGATCTACAAATCTTTGTAATATTACATATTTTTTTGCAGAAATAACAAACATTCTCATATAAAAAAAATCGATTGACACGTAGTACGTGGATCGTAGCCGCGTCACGTACAGAGTTCTGTACAAAAACGTGCGAGTGTCATGTTTCAAATAAAATGTTTCACCGTTTTTCTCTTCAGTGCCGACATCACGAAACACTCAAACGGATTTATTTTTGAAATATGAATTGGATTTCGGTATCCACTTACTGTTGCAAACGTTTTGTTTTATTTTTATAATTTTGATATGAAAAAACATGAAGCGAAAGAACATTGATAACGTGTTTGGACATAGCATCGATGGACGTATGTTCGAATCCTTAGAACTGACTCGGAGCTTCCGGTGAAAGAAAATATAGTGATGAAAACATAGCTAGGTAGTAGTGCTTTTTCTAAGTCCGTCTGGTTAGCTAAACCCTTTAACTTGAAAATTTGTCGCCAAACACATGTTGACGTATTACGGCAATTACACTTGAGAGCCAGTCCCGTCTAGATGCCACGAGGACATCAGGTGAGATTATGGTGAAATGCTAAAAAAGTACAAAATAAATTTTAAAAAAATATTAAAAAAAAACATATATTTTGAAGTTTTATCACTGCTAGTGTAAGGAGGTGTTTAATAACAAATTTACATATTTTAATAAACCTTACCTTTTTTTAAATATTTTATGGGATCTAACTTTTAACCAGTCTCTACTGATATTAAACGATGGTGGGGATGATAAAAACACTAAACCTAGAGTGAACTGAAAGATTGAAAACTTGGCGAAAGATTTTCAACTTGAGGATGATAGTTAGCCAAGCGGACTTACAAAAAGCAGTTTTTTTTTATATTATAGGAGGCAAACGAACAGACGGGTCGCC
This sequence comes from Antheraea pernyi, assembly GCA_015888305.1. Classification (NCBI taxonomy): domain Eukaryota; kingdom Metazoa; phylum Arthropoda; class Insecta; order Lepidoptera; family Saturniidae; genus Antheraea; species Antheraea pernyi. The sequence goes on along the minus strand of MU160823.1, from coordinate 13,328 downwards.
CGATGGTAAGTGATCACCGCCGTCCATAGACACCAGCAACACTACCACTATCTACCACCATGCTATGTTTTTATCACAATGTATTCCTTAACCAAAAGGTAAGATTCAGTCTATGTTATATAGTCAGATTATGTCAATCCACGCCATGTCCGAACACGCTATCGACTGAGCCATGAATGCTTCACTAACCTGTATATCGTACATGTTAACTAATAAATGAGGAATTCTTTTGTTATATCATAGGAGGCAAACGAACTGGTGGTTCACCTGATGTTAAGTGATCACCACCGTCCATAGACACGAGCAACACCAAGGGCGTCGCAAGTGCGTTGTCAGCCTGTGTTTGGGGTGGGAGGAGTGGAGAGGAGGGGGAGATCTCACACTGACCGAACGAAACACAAAAATACAAACACTGTTATTTTACGTCGTTTTTCTGTGAGAGGGTGGCATTACCCCGGGCGAGCTGACCTATTCGTGCTGGAACCAGCAATAACTTCAGCGTGACTCTATCACCTACATAGATCAATAAAGGTTAGCAAGTGGTGCCTGTTGGAATTGCAACTAAATATAAAAATTCTTGGAAAATATAAACGCTGAAATGTTTTTGCCACAGTTTCCAGAAACATCAGATAATTTGCAACGGTAAGAATCAGTTTGAGTATATTTACCTTAGCTAAACAAGGTAGGAACTACGATTAATAATACAAATTAAAAATTTACTTGTATAAGCAAACTATTATAACAGAGAGTGGACAACAAAATGACCAATATATTTTGAAGAAGTCTACTAGTATATTATATAATTTCGTCATCCCTTCGGCAACCCAAATTTCTATCATACTTTTTAAGTCATAACGCCATATCAAGGTTATCTCGTAAACTTTTATTAATGTTTTAACCTTCTTGTAATAATTCAAATATAATATTCAGTTTATTCACAAGATAATTACAAACATACATTTAAAAAATTTAATAACAGCGCCATCTTTTTGGACAAAAATACACTTCGCGACTGCTACATTGTGAAGTACTGTTGGTTTGACATTGTCAAAATTACGTTATTGAGATAGATCTTATGTAAAATATGATATTAGATGTAAAATCTTGCTTATCTTAAAGAAACTATAGGCTATAGGTATCTTTTCAATAACACTTTTTAATCACACACCAAACTTGATAGGACTTAATAAAAAATGTAAAAAACTGACATCTAGTTCAATTGAGTACAAAGTAGGATTGCCATTTTTAACTGTCACTACAACATAACACTATTTCAAAGTGTATTAATAATATCTGTAATTTATTTAATATAGAAAAGAAAATAACTATGTCTTAAATAAAGTATTTTCATAATTATCTAAGAATTATTATAATATTCGCTGTAAATGCTAACATTTCATGTCTCTAATTTTTCCGAACGTAATAATATTGCCAGCCCTGTGAATAATATCTGTAGCACAATAAAATATTAGGTCTTTACCTATGAAATTGCCGTTTTGTATGAAACAATTTAAACGATTATTTTCATGTATTTTTTATGTGTATTAATCGAAGTAATCACCCATGCAATCGATGCATCTTTGCCAACGCAGTGGCAGTTTATTGATGCCCTTCTTAAAGAAATCAGCTGGACGGGAGGCAACAAATTCTTCAAAGGCTTATTGTATTGCCTTGGTTTGCTTTTTTTTCCCGCCAAGGAGTTATCCAAATTCTGGAAAAACTAGTAGTCTGTAGGTGCAAGGTCTGGTGAGTAGGGCGGATGACGGGGAACTTCCAACCCCAGTTCTTGCAACTTGGAGACCGTCTGCTGTGCTGTTTGAGGTCGCGCGTTGTCATGCAGGAGCAGCGGAGACGAGCGATTGACCAATGCTGGTTGGAGATGTGCCAGCTTCTCCATCATTGTGTTCAGTTCTTCACATTATACATCTGCAGTAATGCTCACCCCGTGTGGTAAGAAGTTGTGATGAATCACACCGGCGCTAGACCACCATACAGTGACAACCATTTTGCTAGGGGTAAGTTTTCGTTTAGGGCATTGTTTAGGTGCTGAACCAGGATCCAACCAACTTGCTGAGCGCTTGCGGTTATCAAACAGAATCCATTTTTCATCGCAGGTAACAATGCGGTTAAAAATTCCTTCATTTGTGTGTCTGTTGAGCAGTACAAGGCACGTCTCGACGCGTACTTCGCGCTGGCGATCATTGAGTTCGTGGGGCACCCATTTGTCAAGCTTTTTTACCTTGCCAATGTGACGCAAATGGACCAATATTGTTTTGACGCTAACGTCGAAAGCGGCTGCTAATCCAGCCGTAGATTGTGTATCATCGGCTTCCACAATCGCCTTTAATTCGTCATTGGCGACCAAAGTCTTCGGACGACCGCGAGGTTCATTTTTCAGGTCGA